>APFE031343809.1:122752-167636 GCA_000404065.3 Pinus taeda
TCTGAAGAAGAGATGTGGCGGCTACATGCCTCTGAACTGTGTTACAATGAGGCCGAAGGCCTAATTTATTGTTGAGAAACAATGGAAAACCCTTCACATCCCAAAACCTAACCCTAGAAGATGAAACGCCAAATTGTGGGCTCCGTTTGGGTAAATTGGTACATCAATTTCCTGGGGTCGTAACTTTGGCTTACGATCTCTGTTTGACGCGTACAATAGCTCATTAGAAATATCTATTCGAGTGCTACCACTTTGGGAAGGGCACCATTGGTCCATGGACCCATGTTACCCCAAAATTTCCCAAAAAACATCGTTTAGGGCCTCAAAACGACTCTGGAATTTCAGCACCCGAAAAACTACTAAAAATAGTAAATTGTGCTACAATTTAGGAAACTGAAAAAACTAAAAGAGACAGTTGTGGGAGTCCAAATGGGATAGGTGGGTGACCACCAACATCCACCTGGATCAACAGGAGTCAAAATGTTACTTGTGTAATAAATGGCATAATGAATCAAATCTTTCTGTTAGAAAATTATATATTACAAAGCAGTGGAACAAATAAAATACTGCAGAAACACAAACACAGAAAACACATAAAACAAGAGAGACACAGATATATGTGGTTCACCCAATTTGGGCTACATTAATGGGGAAACAACCAACCCTTCCTTTTATATTATCCAGCAAAATGAAGAGATACAACCTACAACAAATCTGCTGTAATTTCCTCTTTTCTCCCACAGAGTCTCCTCTCTCTTTCTCTCTTAGAATACACATATACATAGACGCAATACAATTCCCTCATATATAGTGAGGGGTTGCCTGCTAGGGAAAAAAGCCCTAAATTAAACATAACTTTTACCGTCATATCATCCGCCTAATGAATAACCCAGATTGACTACAAAATTACAATATTTTACAAGGCAATTTTGTATCTATTTTTAGGATCGAGGCCACTGCCCCCGAACCCCCGCTGGCCCTTGGACCCCCCAGACCCCTGCAGGGGGGGCGGGGGACAAGTCCCCTCCACACACCCCCCCCGCATGGAGGGGTGTACAATTTTCCTAGGGTATACATCCTGTTCAAACAAAGACCTCTAAATAAAGAAGATAATCAGGCTCCACACCCAGCACTTTTTGTCCCAATACAACTACTAAGGATGTATCTGAAGCATTAATTGAAATGTGAAAATGAAGACTCCAATTTGGTTCTCTTAAGATGGGTGGATCATAAATCTTTTCTTTTAATGTTTCAAAATCTTTTTTCCAATCAAAATTCCAAATGAATTCACAATCTTTTGTAAGTAATTTGAAAAGTGGAGAGGCTATCTTTGTGAAGTTTTTTATGAATCTTTTGTAATAACTAGTAAAACCAAGAAAACTTCTAACATCTCTTTGACAAGCATGAACTGATAATTTGGAAATAACTTCTACGTTAGATGCATCCACTTTAATTCTATCTCCTGAAATGTGGTGGCCTAAAATGATTCCCTCAGTGAACATCATAAAAAAAATTTCATGGCTTACGAAATATTTGTTTCTTTACATCTAATGAGATTTTTTTTTAATAAAATTTCAAGAGTTTCCTCAAAAGAATTACCATAGACAATAAAATCATCCATGTAAACTTCCACACAATCATGAATTAGATCAGAAAAAATGCCTAGAACTTCTGTTTGGAATGTTGCAGGTGCGTTACATAATCCAAAAGGAAGTACTTGTAAGCATAGGTTCCCCATGGACAAGAAAAAGTTTTTTTATCTTGATCTTCTAGAGCTACTTGGATTTGGTTATATCCACTAAAACCATGCAAGAATGAAAAATATTTTTTCCCTACCAATGTATCAAGGAATTGATCTATAAAGGGAAGCAAAAAATGATCATTCAAGGTATCTTTATTCAATTCCCTATAATCAATGCATACTCTCCATTTTCCATTTTTCTTTGGAAAAATCACTAATGGTGAGACCCACTGAGTATCTGATATTGGGTAAATAAAATTCACATTGTAACTCCTCTTTAAAAATTTCTCTTAAATTTGGATTCATCCTCCTTTGGGGTTGTCGATATGGTCTAGCATTTTCTTCAATATAGATATGATGCATACAAGTATTACGACCAATTCCTTTCATATCAGTGTATTCCCATGCATAAGCAGATGAATGTTCTTGTAACATATTTATCAATTCTCTCTTTTGAGATTCTTTCAAACTATCATTAATGCTCAAAGTTTTCCCTCAAAAGATTTCTATTAAATAATTACCAAAATTTTCCATAGAATGTAAAGCCATTTGATGAGATGATAAATATTCAAGATTGCATTGTTCTTGAAAATTTTGGTCTTGTTCACAATAAGAGGAAGAATCATTATTATTCATTAAATTTAAAATTTTATCTTTTTCATCTATTTTCAAAGTAGCAAATATTGGTTGTATATCAACATCTTAATTATCATCATCTATCTAAACTTCACTTTCTACTTCTATTGTTGTTTTTGTAGGAGGATATAGTGTGAATTTATTAATAAAGCTTCCATCAGAGATAAACATATCACTAGATCGACAACTTATAAAAGTGTTAGCTATAGCTAGCCATGGTCTGCCTAGAACCAATGGGTGCCCTCCTAAATTATTCTTGGGAGTTAAAATCATAAAATCATAGGATATTCCCAAGAATCTAAAGAGAGAGATACATCTTCTAATACACCATCTGGTTTGGTAACATATCTATCTGCTAACTATAGTAATGTTGGTGCGTATTGAAGATTAGAAAGTTTTAATTGATCCATAGTTTGTTTACTCATGATATTGATAATTGCTCCTGAATCGATTAATGTGTTTGGAATATCGACACCATTAATGTGTGTTTTTACAATGGGACTACATGGATCTAGATATTTTTGAACTGTTGGTTTTCCCATCATAATAATTGCAATTTTTCCAACTAACTGAATTTTTTTAACTTATTTTCTTCTTCTTCCTGGTTTTTAATGCTTAACTCCCTGATTGTCTTTGCAAATATTGGTTTTTCCCTTATAGCTTGTAACAAATGAATTTTGATGCAAACATTCTTCAGTTCATCTAACATATCATATTCAAGCAACACAATTTGTTTTTCTATTCCTTGGTCAAGTTTTAGCCTTTCAGGAAAGGGTGGATTTTGAACAGAGACAAAAGGTTGTTTTGTAATGGGAGTTGAATTTATTGAGGTATCACACATAAGGGTGCTCTCTTTTCGAGGTATTTTTTCCTAATTAAGAGATGTTTATTTTTCAAACGATTCATCCTCTCCAGATTCCTGAATAACAACAAATGGTAACTTCTTTTCCAAAAATCTACCAGATCTAAGCTAGACATTATTTAGATCTATTGGAGTTATCATGCAAGCTTGGAAATGATGGCCTTCTATATTGTAAACAAGTTGTGAATTTTTATTATTTGGGTTTGGAAGTGGTTGTGCAGGTAGTTGATTAGATTTTTGGGGGTATGATGTGGATGACAATCGAAGTGGTTGATTAGAAGGCTGAGTTTGATTTTGAAATTGTGGAAAAGTGTTCGATTGAGGAGGATAATATGTAGGTTGATATGGAATAAATGGTTGTTGAAATTCATTATATTGAGGACTCCTAGAAGGATACTGCCAAAGTTTTGTCCATAATGGATTTTGAGGTGGCCAACTTTGCCAAGGCATTGAAGTATTCCAATTGTTCTGAAGTTGTGCATATGATTAGCATTGAGGATTAAGACCTTGTACCATATTTGGTTGTTGTAGTGACCATGTTCTTTTACCAATAAAAGAGAGTGCCTCAGCTTGGCTTACTTCAACTTCATTTCACAAGACTACTTTAAGTCTAGGAATTGAGGAGAATTCCTTTGTGATATGACTTTCTACACATATAACACATATTTATACACTATCAAGACGACATTCTCTTAGAGCATGTTTCTTTTTGCATTTAGGACAGAAAATTGATAATGCAACATTTTCAACTTTTTGCTTGGTTTGAATCATAAGGATATCTATTTGTTCACTAATACTCCCTAAGATATCTATTTTGAATTTGTCAAGAAAATTGCCTACTCCTGCTCTACTTACTGTCCCAGTTGTAGATTTATTAATCCTAGACATAACATGGTTTCTTGGATTTTTCCCAGTTCTAGCCTTCCCTCTTGAAATGTGTACACACAATTCACAAATTTCTCTAAATGATAATTGAGAAACATCTCCTTTTCCCATTACATTGAGAATATATACCCACTCATCTCTAATGGATTTTAGCAAAAGAGCTTTAAAAGTTTCTACATCTAGATTATGCATTTTAGCCCTTTTAACATTATAAGTAAATCTTTCAACGAAATCTTCAATATTTTCATCCTCTTTTTGCGTCATTTTAAAGACTTGATCTTTAAGGTTATGAGACATACAATAATATTTGTATTTATCTAAGAACACATTTTTCATTTCTTCCCATGTTCTTATGGTATGTGTTCTAATCCCATAAACCATTTAAGTGCTCCGTCTTTAAGAGTGGCTAGAAACAATTTCAATTTTTTAGAATCAAGAAAGTAGTTATAATATCTACACACGACTTCAAACTCAAAAATAAATGTTTTAGGATCCTCATGTCTTACTCCATGGAAATTAGGGAGGATGGAGGGTGAGATATTCTTCATTGTAACTGTGGTATCTTCATCTAAGATGGGAAACCCAAAAGGTTATGGTTCACCTCTACTACCTCTTCCTCCATATCCTCTTTTATTTCCCCCTCTACCTTTTCCTACATTACCTCTTCCACCTCCAATCCTAAATTCACCATTCACATTATGTACTTCTTCTTCTCCTTCCCCTACCATTGTAGATTCCTCAGAGATAATATAGGGTTCTTCAAGTTGGTTTTCTATCTCCTCTTCTAGTTCTTCTATCAATGGAATAAAATATATTTCCTCTTCCTCTTCACTAGAGGCTTCCAATTCTTGTCCTAGAATTGATTTTCCAGTTGAAGATAAAAAAGATTACTCCTTATGTTGGGGATGTAGGTTCATCTACTACGACTTTAGTAGAAGAAATTGGTAAATATTTCGGTTGGATTTCAGATCTTTGTACCTCAAGATGTCTAAGTCTACTTACAAAAGATGGAACATGGGTTTCAGTGGATGGTGTGGCACTACAAGGTCGTGGTGGGGTGAGTGGTGATGTTGGAATGAAACTCCTACCTCTACTTATAAACCGACCCTTAGAATCTCTTTCACTATGCATAAACATGTTTTTACCATTTTTATTTTTAATGAAAAGATTCCTAAAAAAAAAATTAATCCTATATACACTTCCCCAACAACAACGCCAAAATGTTTGGTAATTTAATTGAGCTTAAATTACTACATAAATTATCAACCAGGGCTTGTATACTGATGAAGTGTATGTGCTCCAGTTGTGCTAGAATTCTTTATTAGGTGAGTAAACTTTCAAATTAAATTAGGATGTTTTCATGCACATGTTTTATCTAAGGAATTGTCACTCTCGCAAGAAAGGAAAATAACACACTCACATAAATAAAGCTAAATTGAAAAGCAGAAGTAAATAGCAAAATCAAATCCAAATTCTCTTTATGCTTGCAGGAAATAAAACTAATTTAACATTGCATAAATAAATATCACACCAGCAAAATTAGATCTACTTCTCACTAATAGAAATTAAACTAATCTTAAGTACAAAAAAAAAAAAAATATCACATTGAAAAATCTGAATTATACTCCTAATTGCAATCCGAAATTAAATGATTCTACTCTTCAAAATTTACAAGTGCATAATAGATCCCTTTTTGATTTATTTTCTTCATCCTTCACACAACAAAATGATTAGAACTATGAAAGGAATCTTCAACAAACTCCATTACAAACTCTATTCACACTGTCATAAGTATTCTCTGAAAAATCAAAACTAAAATATTAGCTATGATAATCTAATGCTACAAAATTGAAATATAAAACTGAAATACTAACTAGAAATGAAATGAAACCTTACAATTCCCAGGGGTCCCTCCTGTGAGTTGTAGGTATGCAATAATCAATAGATATTAAATACACATTTAAACACAATGCACCGAGGAATAACAAGCTCAATTTAATAATTTACGAATAGTATTTCAAAATAATAACCAGTCTGTCATCATCGTGCTGAGAGGCGGGTCTTATAACCTCCTTCACTAAACTGTTTGGAGATTTCTAAGCTTATCCTACTTGACATAAATTCTAAAAAATAACATAAGGTAACTTGAAATAATGATTCTTCATGATTTGTTATCGAAGAAGCAAATCATGAGGCAAAATTTCAGCTTCATCCTTATCATCGATCTCCTTGCTCTCCTAATTCATCTTTGGCCTCTTTTCCACTGGGTTGACTTCCACTTTGACTTTCTCATACGAGATCCTTTTCATCTTGTTGGATCATGGAGGTAGGTGGATATCATTATGCCGGTTGTGAGCTACCTATCCATACATTTCGTTCCTCAACCAGTATTTTGGAACATACAAATTCTTCAATTAAGTTGCATAATTGATCATTAGATGTAGAATTGATGCAATTTGATAACTTATGCAAATATTAAATCAGATAATAAGGAAACAATGAAACTATGAATAAAAGATGATTAAGTACTTGCTTTTTCCAATAACCTTGCAAGTTGACACCTTATTGAGATTATTATGGTCAAAAATGAAGGAAATGGAGTGAATGGGGTTTAAGGAAGGTGTCAAAAAGGAACAATTTTGGTCTTCAACAAAGGGCCCCATGAATTGTCATCGGTTTGAGCCTAGATAAGACTTCTCTATAAGCTCATTTTTTTCCTCCAACAAGAAGGATTTTCTTTAAGGCCTCATCTAGCCACCCTAATAATATAGTCCTAAGCCACCTTCCAAATCCCCTTCATCCATTCGAGCACTCTTCTTCTTATTTGATCCCATATGAAATTTATTGCTTTCAACAAGAATTAAATCTTCATCAAAAGAGTATCAAGGACTAATACTATTAGTGGAGTCTACATTCTTCTTCTTTGGGACGTGTTTCCTTCCTTTTCTTGATACTAATGCTACATATAAGGATGAGGATTTTGCACTAGAAGAAATAACCTTCGATTCTTTTTTATCCTTTTGAAAAATTTAAAGGGGAATATTATGATGAGAGAGAAAAATTTCCAACTAATTGGGTTCCTCTATGTCATCAATAGAATTAATATCTAGAAAATTGTCTTCAGCATCCATCACATGAATGCATTAGTTGTCAACGTGTTTTGAACCAACTAATGTGGCTCATCATCAGGACAAAAATATGAACCACATTAGTTGGTTCAAAACACGTCGACAATTAATACATTCATGTGATGGATCCTGAAGATAGTTTTCTAAATAATTCTACTCATAGAAGCCTACATTCAGAATCAATATCTACTAGAAGGGGTGTCTCCATAATATTATTCTTATTTTTCAAATGTAAATCTTCCATTTAAAAAAAATATATATGTCCAAGGCTTCTTCTAATTAAGGGACAAAGAATCGACATTTCCCTCACCTACTACTCAACCTCTTTGACTAGCCTTTTTTTATGACTAGGCCCTCCTCTTTTATCTCTAACATATCTTATCTAGCTATTCTAGGCCTCTTCCAGTGTCAGGTTCCCTACTAAAGGCCTTAGCCTATGCTTCAATGGCCCTGGTTAGGCCTTGGTTTATTCCTCAAGGGTTGCTGCTTCCACTACTATTACTCGACAAACCTCTAGTATATCCACAGCTCCACAATCTTCTTGTTCAGACTTTCTCCTGTTGAAGAATGAAGGGCACTGTTGTTAGTTAGGATTCTTCATTTCTTGATAAAAATTTGTGAAGAACTTTTACAATTATCTTAGCTTGATATTCTTCTTCTTATTAATGCCCGTGATCCATCAAACTCCTACCAAAAACATAAAGACAAGAACACAAATGTTGGCTCTCTGCTAGGGCCAAAACCTCTCTCTCTTAGAGAGGAAAACCCTTCGGTAAGTTTCTCTTATTGAAGCTTCTTATTGATCAATGCCAAACCCTAGACCCTTAACTATGATGTCCTCCAAGCACAAGTTAAGTTGTTGTAGAAATTCCCACTGTAGATCAACAGACTATGCAATATACTAAAACACAATACAAGATCTGCTTCTACAACACTTTGCGGAAGCTTAATTGAATTGAGCAAGATCAAGAGAACACATATAACTGAGAATGAGAAATCAATCACACATAACACAGAAGAAATAACCCGGGGAAAGCCTCAGCCTAAAACCCTAACTCTGTATTATCATACAAGAGGAAATCTTGTTCAAGTTACAAAAAGAATCAACTCTCAAGCTATCATGCTCTCTCTGCAATCAAACAATACAGCTCACAGATTGAATAGAAATTGTATATGTCCTCCTCAAGCCCTCCAAGCCTCCTATTTCATTGCACATTTTTTCTTGGGGTCCAGTGAAGCCACATGTGTGAATTGGCCTCATCACACTCACTAAACCTGAAGAAGTAATTGCGCAATCCTCAAGGAAAGAATTCCTTCTGCATGCAAGGAATATCAACAAAGGAATATTCTAGCAACTAATAGTACACTACCCCTCCATCTGATCTCTACTAGGTCTCTATCTAAACTGACATGCATGAGTTATTTATGAGATAATACTCAGTTATTTGAAGTGTAATAGTTACATGCATGCAAGCATTAACTAATTGAACTTACTTTAATTCAACAAACTATTTGAATTAATCTAACTGGACTTGACTCAGTTAACTAAGTCAACTAATTACAACTCAAATTACAACCCACTCTTATCTCTTTAACTGATGGATAAATTCCTCAATTAATGGAGAAACTGTTGCATGTCCCTACATAGACTTCAAGTTTGATTTTCTTTAACTAATTAACTCAAGATGAATTAATTAATTATTTTACAAACTGCTGCTAAGATCAAATTTGAATTTTACTTCACTATTTTAGTTTAGGGACTGACTAAAATAGGAAGGTATCCTGAAATGCTATTTATAGAATGCTATTTTTAGCACTTCCATTTTTCCATCCATTGTTGCTAAGATCAACACTGGCTGAACTGCTATTTTTAGCATTTCTTGTTGCTATTTTCAACACTTCCTCTCAACAAGAAAGGGATTATCAGTAACCCCAATCCTGTCTCCGTGGAACTCGAACTTGCATCTTGACAATGCCTTAGTCAAGATATTTGCATCATGTTCCTCGGTCGAAACATACAACAACAACATGATCCTCTTGACCACACAGTCTTGAAGATGGTGATACCGAATATCTATGTGCTTGGACCTATCATGAAAACCTGGATTCTCCTAGAGTTTGATACAACTCTGGTTATCACAGTAGATCATTGTAGGACCCATCATCTGACCAAGCAATCCCACTAGAATCTTTCGCATCCAAATGGCCTCACATGCAGCCTAACGAGAAGCCATGTATTCAGCCTCTGCTGAGCTAAGTGCAATTGATCTTTGTTTCCTACTGTACCAGGAAACTGTAGCTGAACCAAGGTTGAAGATTCCTCCAGAACTTCTTTTCCGATCTGATGGACTCCCTGCCCAATCCACATTTGTGAAGCCATGAATCTTCACTCCCTCTGTCCATCTGTACCATAATCTGAACTGAGATGTGCCTCTGAGGTATCTCAGCACATGCTTCGCTGCCTTCCAAAACGACTTGGTAGGCTGAACCATAGCTTGACTCAGCTGGTTCACTGCAAAGCATAAGTCGGGTCGTGCGTTCACCAGATACATAAGTAAACCCACTAGCTACAGATAAACAGTAGCAGCTACTACCTCTCCTGAAATAGCATCCTCCTTCCTCCAGTTCCCAGCTAGAGGAGTCTGCATGGGCTTGCACTTCTCCATGTGAATGTGCCTGAGTATCTCATTGGCATGCTTGCCTTGAGACACAAATACTTCCCCATCTTTCTGCCACACCTCCATGCCCAGAAAGTAGTGCATAAGGTCCATGTCCTTCATCTCGAACTCTCTTGCAAGGTCATCCTTGCAAGACTGTATCAGCTGATCATCACCTATCAAAATTAGATCATCAACATAAAGAACAATGATCAATGGTTTACCTTATACCATGATGTGGTAAAGGTTCGCATCTGCTTCACTCTTGGTGAAGCCCAAACTGGTGAAATAGCTGTCGATCCTGGTGTACCAAGCATAGGGTGCTTGCTTCAACCCATACAGATCCCTCTTGAGTCTGCACATATGCGAATCACAATCGAAGGTTTCAAAGCCCTCTGGCTACTCAATGTACACCTCCTCCTCAATCTTCCCATTGAGGAATGATGTCTTCACATCCATCTGGTGGATCTTCCACCCCATTTGAGCTGATAGTGCCAACATCGATTTAATTGATGAGTACCTTGCTACAGGAGCAAAAGTCTCATCGTAGTCAATCCCCTCAACCTATGAGAACCCTTGGGCAACAAACCTTGCCTTATGTTTCTCAACACTTCCATCAGCTACCTGCTTGACCTTGTAAAGCCATCTGGAACTCACTAATGACTTGCCCTGAGGCCTTGGGACAACATCCCACACATTGTTCTGAATGATAGAGTTGTACTCCTCTACCATTGCATCAACCTAGATTGGTTGTTGCACTGCCTCCTTGAATGAAGGTTCGATATCTACACACTCCCCAACCAGGGCCATATACCCAGTGTACCACTCGGGTGATCTCGTTTGTCTGCGCTGAGAAGATGGTTGTCCCACATTCTCTTGTGTATCCAGCATCAAATTGTTAGCTTCCCTTAAGTGTTTCCGCCCATCTCTAGAAGTATCAGCATGAGTGGATGTCTCCACTCCCGGATCCTCTGCATGCGGCTACTTCGCATCAATCTGAGGCTCCTCATCCTTAGGAACTTAAGGTTCCTCATCTGCATTCAACTCGAGCTCCCTCCCAAGTGATAAGTACATGGATTTCTGCTCGTCGAACTTCAGATCACTGCATACCACAATCCTCTGAGTGGAAGGCAGGTACACCTGATAGTTGTGGGGTGTATTCGTGTACCCCACAAGTATTCCCAACTCAGCTGTTGGGTCTAGCTTCTTCCTGGCATCTTTGGTCACATGATAGTAAACTGATGATCTAAAGATTTGGAAGTGAATTACATCAGGTCACTTCCCAGAAAAGGCCTCCATAGGTGTCTTCATCTCTAGTATACGGTGCAAGCTTCTGTTCTGCAAGTATATTGTTGTATTGCATGCCTCAGCCCACAAATGTAGTGGTAGGCTTTGGTCATGCAACATTGCTTGAGCTGCTTCCACAATCGATCTGTTCTTCCTTTTGGCCACCCCATTCTATTGTGGGTTATGGGGTGCTGTCAATTCCCGTTTAATACCTTCTGCAGTGCAAAAGTCTTTAAACTGTTGGGGGACATACTCTCCACCATTGTCGCTACACAAGGCTTTTATTTTCTTTCCAAATTCTTTCTCTGCCAAGGCTTTAAACTCACAAAACCTCAAGAAGGTCTGATCCTTCTTTTGCATAAAGTAGATCCAACATCTATGAGAAAAACCATCAATAAAAATAACATAGTACCTTTGTTTAGCGGTGGAGGTTGTAGAGGTCCACAAACATCTGAGTGAACTCGCTCCAGGATTGCTCTAGCTCTACTGTCTCGATCCAGAAAGGAAGATTTCTCATACTTACCCAAGGTACAACCTTTGCATGTATTTGTCTACTCAAGTTTTCCCTTGGGTAATCTGGTAGAAATCTGCTACATGATCTTCAGGGCTCCATGGTGCAAGTGGCCCAGTCTTCTATGCCACAACTCGCCAACATCTTGGCTCTGCACCATCCCAGCATTGGAACTCAAAGTAGCACAGTCATCTACCTCCAGCTTGTAGAGATTCTTGACTCGAATCCATATTCGCTTTGTCCGTCCAGTACCGATATGCCTCAGGAATACCTTTCCTTGACTAAAGTCGACATCATAGCCTTTATTTTCTAGCATAGCGATAGACACAAGATTCTTATTTAGACCTGGTACATACTTTACATCAGTCAGGTTGAGGGGAGCTCCATGCTCCCTCTGAAACACAACCACACCTTCACCTAAAACATGGTACTTTCCATCATCGCCCATCTCGATTCGCATATGGAGATCCTTCTCCTCCAAGTTACTGAAAAGATTCTTGTCACCTGACATGTGGAATGAAGCTCCACTATCCAGGTACCACACACATCCCATCATGGATGAAACCATGCATGTGATAAGCGAGAAATCCAGCTCAAACTGTGAGGCTAGTGCCTCACCATCAGATCCCTTTGAGGAACCCTTCCTGGATTTCTTCTGTGGACAATTCGTAACATAATGGCCCACTTCATGACAATGAAAGCATCTTACTTTCGATTTGTCAATCTTCTTCCCACCATGGGAATAACCGAATTTGGGATGGGATGCCTTCCCTTTCCCTTTCCTCGCCTTACTCGCTAAGGCTAGATTTTCCTCATCATCTTGCTTCGATGAGGATTCATCTCTGGTGCTTCTTCTTATTTCCTCCTGCATCAGATCCGACCAAAGTCGTTCCCAATCTGGCAGTTTTTCTCTTCCATTAACCGAGTCTTGGTAGCTATGCCAACTCTTAGGAAGAATAAGGAGTGCAAGACTCACCATGTCATCATCAGCGGTAGTGATCCCTACACTTCCAAGTTCATCCCTGCAGGTGGTGAGCTTGTTCAGATATGTAGAGATTGTGTCGCCCTTTTCACACTTGATCTTACAAAGCTTGTCTTTCAGCGCTAGCTTCCTCTGATCACTGCTGTTCTGATATAAATATTTAAATGTTTTCCACATCGAAAATAGACTCTCCTTCCCATGGAGGCTCGAGACAATGTGATCTCGAACTCCCTCCAGGAGGATTCTCCTTGCTTTAGCCACACATTTCTTCCATTTCGTAAGTTGAGTAGCATCAGTCAGCTTGGGGGCTTCTTGATCAATGAATTCCTTTAGACCGTTATCCTCTAATATTACCTCCATGTGATCCTTCCAGGCTATATAATTCTAGTTGCCATCAAGGGCATACTCAAGTCTTAAACCACTGAACGCCATAGGTGAAATAGAGATGTGATAAGAACTCGATTTCTATATTCAGGAATCAAACTTTGAACTTCTCCTTTTTGTATATTGTTCTTTGCCTTGATCACCTTTGCTCTGATACCATGTAGAAATTCCCACTGTAGATCAACAGATTATGTAATATACTAAAACACAATACAAGGTCTACTTCTACAACACTTTGCGGAAGCTTAATTTAATTGAGCAAGATCAAGAGAACACATATAACTAAGAATGAGAAATCAATCACACATAACATAGAAGAAATAACCTGGGGAGAGCCTCACCCTAAAACCTCAACTCTGTATTATCATACAAGTGGAAATCTTATTCAAGTTACAAAAAGAATCAGCTCTCAAGCTATCCTGCTCTCTCTGCAATTGGCCTCATCACACTCACTAAACCTGAAGAAGTAACTGCGCAATCCTCAAGGAAAGAATTCCTTCTACATGTAAGGAATATTCACAATGGAATATTCTAGTAACTGATAGTACACTGCCCCTCCATCTGATCTCAATTGGGTCTCTGTGTGAACTGACATGCATGAGTTATTTATGAGATAATACTCAGTTATCTGAAGTGCAGTAGTTACATGCATGCAAGCATTAACTAACTGAACTTACATTAATTCAACAAACTGTTTGAATTAATCTAACTAGACTTGACTCAGTTAACTAAGTCAACTAATTACAACTCACTCTTATCTCTTTAACTGATGGATAAATTCCTCAATTAATGGAGAAACTATTGCATGTCCCCACATAGACTTCAAGTTTGATTTTCCTTAACTAATTAACTCAAGATGAATTAATTAATTATTTTACAAAGTGCTGCCAAGATCAAATTCGAATTTGACTTCACTATTTTAGTTTAGGGACTGACTAAAATAGGAAGGTATCTTGAAATGCTATTTTTAGCACTTCCATTTTTCCATCCATTATTGCTAAGATCAACACTGGCTAAACTACTATTTATAGCAGTGCTATTTTTAGCAATTCTATTTTTAGCATTTCTTGTTGCTATTTTCAACAGTCGTTCTTGTATTCTGCACTTTGTTCCCGACATATAGACTTCCTCTTTTCGACACTTTTCTCCCTAGCACTTCGTCCTCCTTCTCTGCTGCTTGTCTAGAGATAGACCTTCCTTTAGTGAGCCTTCTAGAAGAGATGTTATTCTTCTATCCTTTACTCAAGTAGACTTCTTCTTTTATTTACCAAACGAGATCCTTCTTGAGGTATGACTGTAACACTATTCTGTTGCCCTAGTTTTTCCACGTGTGATAGGTACCCTAGAGAATTAGGGTCCTTTCACCTTTGATAGAGAGAGATACTTCTTCGCTTGACTTGAGAGATCTTGTAGGCCTAATTTATAACCCAAACAATGATGATTCTTGGATTTTTCTCTAGCTGATGTCATACCCACATATTTACCCTCTTTTTCTTTGTATGTGTGACTGCTAGCCCTAGAAACAATCCTATACCTTCCTTTTCTTCCTCCTTTCTTCGCTGCACTTTGGAGACCCTTTAGATTTGTTTTCCCTTCACTTCTTCTTGACTTCTATCTTCACTAATGTAATAGATGCTTGATTGATGTTGAGAGGGAGTGGACAACCTTTATATATAAAGAATTGTCCCTCCTTTAGGCCGACTTGACTATTTCTTCATTATTTTGCTGCTTGAAGGCTTTCATTGCAAGGCGATGACTTTGACTTTGCTTGGAGGTATTCCTTTGACCTTTATACCATTTTATACTTAGTGTAAAATGTCCTCAAAGGGTCTTACATAAATACATTGACTCTTTGAATTCCTAGAAGCACTTAAACATGTGCTCTACCTAGTTCAATAAGCAAGAAACTCATTGACAAATATCATAAAAATAATTTCTCTTTTCCTGAATAAAAACAAATATCAAAGATACATTTATGAAGATCGAACCAATTAAATTTTATTCAACACTCCCTCTTAACTAGGGAGGTATTCATACAACATTACAAGGTGTTTGGCTATGTTTCAATCTTAAAGAATTCACATAAGAGAAACTAGATTGGCAATCCATCTGTTATAGCATCATAATAACCAACGTTATTTCCACACCAAGGCCTTGACTGACAAATCTATCTCTCAATAGATTAGAGCACAATTTTGGCAAGACCAATGACTTATAGACACCTTAGTCATTGTCTCTCAAGGTACATACCCACCTGGGTGTTCACTGAGTATGACCTTCTAGGACTATTCTTATTTTGGGTTCCCAACCCTCAAAGAATATCGACCCTCTTGCCCACTCTAGTCTTGGATTCCCTACACATCCTCAAAGAGTATCAGATGCTATATGATTACCCAATCCTCCCATTCTTTCTTCCCAAGTGAAGACACAAATGTTGTGTCTATCACTTCCTCTCAATTGAGGAAGACATTCTCAAGTATCCGCTGACAAGGTACTTGTCCAAGTTCCTTTGTAATTAGGAACTTGTTATTACTTCCTCTTAGTTAGGGATTTGTCCATTCATCAACAACTTCTTCTTCGTGGGTCCTCTAGCTGCTTCATCTCCTTCTTTCCTTTGATGTCATGAAGTCTTTGTTCGAACTTCTTCCTGGTAGGGCACCATCCATCGATCACTTTCCTTCCTGGTTTGTCATGTCATTTCTTCCTTCATGGAAAGTGGCCTTCTTGTCATATATCAGGCTCTCTTGTCATTTGGTTATTCCTTGTCATCTTTTCCATGCTTCAAACTACTCTTCACATGGATGCTTCTTTGTACTTGCTTGTTCCAATGCTTTGATTTAGTAGCCCTTCATGCCTTCATCTTGATGTTGCTTCAACATTAAATGGTGCTTTTGCTGGATGGCTTCTTCATCATGACAACTTCGTAGAGTAGAATCAATTATCTCCACCTTCATATCTCCAATGCCTTCATAGGTGTCAAGGGTCCTTTGATCTTTTCCTTTCTTAGTCAGAGTTGTCTTGCCTTCTTTTGGGAGATGTCTTCAATGGATCTTTGTCAGATAGTGATTATTTGTGATCATGGTGTTCTTCACATGCTTGACCTCTTTCTTCATTTGCTTCTTCATGGATAGATTGATCAACGACCTTATGCTCCTTGTGGGAGCACTTCTTCATCACTTTCTTTTAGGACTAGTCAGCATTCCTTTTTCACTTGCTTCTTAGTCAACAATCTTATAATCCTTATGTGAGTATTTTTTGACCTTCATTGCATTGTAGTACATGCCTTGAAGTATGTTATTGGTGAAAGAGATTCTTTCATACTTGATTATGTTATATAACTATTCCCATGACTTAATAATATACAAATGATAGCATGACTAAACTTTGATGCATACATACCTCATCTTGATTCTCCTTTGATCATCTTAGCTTCATTTGGTTGTCCTTGGTGTGGCCGTTCTTTCTTCATCTTAGCTTGCCTGCATATCATCCTTTCCTTGAATCCCATGAATGGGATTCCCAATGAGACATCTTCTTTTGTTTATGAATCTTCTTTTGAATATTCCATCATAGGATCTTGAAGACCCTTACCTTGCAAATGTTTCTTCCTTTTGATGATGGAGGTCTTCTAAGATTCTTAATCATTATCAATTTTCTTTCATTATGGATGACGTCCTATTCTAGGTATGCTCCTTCTACATGAATATCTTGAGCTATATCTACCATGCTCCTATATTCTAGAAGATATTTCTAACCATGCATTTTTTTCTCATTTATAAATGCTCTTTCTACATGAGTATCTAGAACTCTATGTACTTCATGCTTCTAGATTCTAGAAGATGTTTCTAGCCATGCAGTTTTATTTTATTCCTACATGCTCCTTTTGTTGCACAAAAATTGTCACCTTAACATTCTGCAATTAGTGTGAGTTTATCACCACTCATACCTTCCTCCTTTGCAAGTATTAAACCTCAGTTATTCATATCAAGCCTTGAAAACAAGAGAAAGACCTTAAAAATCTATAAAACTCTGGTTCTGCACTTTCTCTTAGCATTACCTGCGGTCCCGCACCTATTGGTCATGTCCCCTGCGCACCTGACCGCTCTATATCTGTGTTATGGGTGCGGACCCCTGTAAAAGTTAAAAAGGCGCAAGTACATTCTTAAAAACTCACTTTGAGTCATTTCTGGAAGCTTCTAGAGGGAATCTTGAGGTGGCAAGTTCGCTCCTTAAAGTTTCATTGCATCCCATACTTAAGGAGCTTACCTTTGATGTGAGGGAGCTTACTTTTGAAGGAGGACTCTATCCCTTCAATGGTGGACCTGTAACCTCCTTCCTTTGCACTATAAAATGAAGCATTGGGCTGGTTACTGAAAATGTTAAAAGCTGAATATGTTTTAGGGTAAATGCTACTGGAACTTAGTCTTCCTAATTGAGCTTTTGAGAGAAGAGATTACATACCTTTTGATCTCATTTGGAAGAGAGTGAGGCTTGTCAAAGTAGAGGAAATTCCTGTTTGGACCATGGGAAGAGCTTGTACAACATCAAGGCACCAAAGGTTGTAAAGTTCTTCTATGTCAAAGTTAATACAATCAAGTTTATTTTTCTCAATAAGCTGTGTTTTATGGTTTATTGCATGGATTCCTTGAT
Source organism: Pinus taeda (assembly GCA_000404065.3). Lineage (NCBI taxonomy): Eukaryota > Viridiplantae > Streptophyta > Pinopsida > Pinales > Pinaceae > Pinus > Pinus taeda. Next base: position 140,476 of record APFE031343809.1, read on the forward strand.
CACCATGATGGACATGATTTATTATATTAGCTATGCAGGTGTTATTTGATGTGTGCTTGTTTGTGATTGCAGGTTCTTGAAAGGAAACTCTTTCGGAGCTGTTGGAGCATGGCTGCCACAAACTAGCGTTGGACTTAAGGTAGGGTCTAAAACACTACTTTAGTTTTTATTAATGAATCGCAATATGTTTAGGGAAAGGTAGATTTGTTTGTCCTGCTTGTTGCTAGATATTTGTTGGTACTAGGGAGATCGGCCTTGTCCGCAAGAACGATTTATCCAGCCAACAAAGTGGCGACTCCAATGGGGACTTGAATTTGGTTTTTTAATTTTCCTTTGTCTTTGACTTGAGAAACTTGATTTTTGTTTCTGGTTTTTGCTTGATGTATGTGGGATTGGGTAGTTTTTAGGTTCTGGATTTTTTTTTGTTTGTTCAAAATTTTTAAGAGGACCGAATGTTTTGTTTATATTACAGTGCAGACATCCCCGCACTGTTACTTTACTGCACAGAGCCGTACCACATCTAGTTATGATGGAAGCCTGTGGACCCTGTCAAAATTTTTGAAAAACCTAAAATCTTTTCGTCTAGTTAAGTTTAGGATTAGTTTATTACTTTTAGCCTCTGCCCAGATCTGCATGTGTCTTGTCAAAAGTCTCTTGTGAGCAAGTTCCATTGGTGTTGTTGTTTTAAATGAATTTCTAGAAGTTTCACATACCTGGATTGGTTTTCACTCGGTCTCTGTAGTGACTTAAAGATTAGAAGCCTAAGAAACCTTAGATCATCCTGCTATCTTTTGTCTTCTTGATGAGTCTGACTGGTTTGTGAAATCTTCCCTTGGTGAGAAATATATTTCGTTTCTCTTTGCAAATCTTTGAATGAACTTGGTCATAAGTTGTGAATTTCATTTTTATAAAAGAAAACACAGCTAGGTGTTTTTTGATTGATTTGTTATTCTGAACAAATTAATCCTTAGTTTACTGAATAACTAAGTAAACGTCCTCAAAAACATTTCAAGCTTTTATTTCGATTAGGTTTTTAGAAGTTTAGATCTCAAAATTAGTTTTTCATAGTTTAGAGTGTGTTTTCTAGAAATCATAGATTCTCTTTTGAAAGAATTGTTTTATGTAGTTTTGAGTGTTGAAAAGAAAAGGAATTTATTTTTGTGAGCATAATCAGTAGCTTCATTTTGAGTTTATTGAAAAAGTCAAAAAGTGTTTCTTTTCATTTATATGTTGAAGGAAAGATTTGTTTTTCAAGGAATTTCATTCTCAACCCTTTCTTTTAGCTAGAGATTCATTGAAAGGAAAAATGAATTGTTTATCATTTTAGGTGCATTTTTTTAGTGTTTTGGTAGTCGAGTCTTCACACCATAAAAGTTTCATCTCCATACTTATTGACTTAAGAAACAACCAATTAAAATAACGCTTAATTAAAATTGATTTAGCAATCTTTTATTTCTAGGGCTCTTATCACCAATATAGCTTAGGCTAGTATCTTGGAGTGGGGAGTAATTAACTCTCCAAGATAGTTAAAACAAACAAGTAGTTGTATCTTGTGGTAGGAAATAAATCCAATTTAATTGATATAATCTGGGAAGCTCCTCTTAAAGGAGTCAATCACGAGATCATGTCCGAACCTTTGAGACAATCAAGTCTGTTTCATTGGGAAAGATAGCAGATTTGTGCGTATTAAAAACGGTAAACCTCGGATTAACCATTGTCGAGGAGCATGGGGTCACTTGTTGGTAAATCTCAGATTAATCATGTCGAGAATCCTTCAAGGGGATTGAGCTTTGTTACTCTTCCCTTGCGCGTAGATCGGATTGTAGACAGTTCCCCCAGTTGTATTTGTTACTATTGGTAACCTTAGTGACCATAATCTTAAGATTCTTTCCTAAGGTGACGGTGAAGGACGGGTCTCATTGTACCTGGAGCAGACGTCGACTAGACTCACTTGGAATCTCTAGGAGGTTCTCTTCACTCGAGACGATTTTGTGAAGAAACTTGTGCCAGTCTGTTTCATTAAGCAGGTTGCCGGGGTAACTGTTCCAACTGCCATTTCTGTATTGAATTCTGCGATGTTGGATTTTATCACCAACTAGTGTTTTCGGTACGGGGGAAACCTCCCGAATATATACCAAGTCATCTTGAAGGGCTACGAGCTCTTGTAACACCTAGTGACAGTAGAGTTGGGTCACCAGAAGCCGGAGAATAATTTTTAATTATTCACCCTGATTATGCAGTTCAAGCAACATAGTATATGTCTGAACCAATTTCATTGTTCGAAGTTACTGGTAGTATTTCTCCTACTAGTGAATTAATTGAGCAACCTGAAATTTTTGAACCTGAAACTGAACCTGCTGCTACTCCATCCTCAAGATTTGCTTCTCCAACTTCTAGTGGTCCTGGTTCACCTAGGGTAGGAAGTGTCATTACCCAAAATCTTCCTTCTGGACTCATTTCTATTGAAGAACTTGTTAGTCCAGATGAAGATACAACTCTCCCTGAAAATCAACCAACTTTAGAACTTAGGGAGCGTGAATCAATCTCCTACAGTCCTTTCATAAGTGATGCTTGGTACCTATCATTGACGAACTTTTTAGAAAATCCGGGTCTTGCTTCTTCACCACCTCGTATTCCTTTTCATCCTACGCCTGGAGGTTATTATCCTCCTTCGAATATGTCAAAACGGTCATCCATGTTTTCCCAAACACCGAAAACATTTTTATATGACGGTCCTTCTGTTCCTTCTGGGTATCAGTCACTTTCTGGTACTTTTTCAGGAGCATCTCCTCAACCCATTGAACATGGGATATCAACTGGTAATAATGGAACTCCGCCGTTGAGCGTAGAAGAAATTCTTATTATGTTTGGTGCTATTCCAAATCCGCAACCTCAAGGTAGTCAGTTACCACCTGGAGGGCAACCTCAAGGTAGTCAGTTACCGCCTGGAGGGCAACCTCAAGGTAGTCAGTTATTGCCTGGGGGCAACCGCAAGGTGCTCAATTACCACCTGGGGTGCAACCTCAAGGTAGTCAAATACCGCCTGGGGGGCAACCTCAAGGACAGTACATGCCCTTGGGATAGTACATACCTCAAGGTCAACCCCACACTCAGTATATACCTCAAGGTCAACCCCAGTATCAATATATACCTCAAGGTCAACCCCAGTTTTAGTACGTACCTCAAGGTTATCAACCTCAAGGTCAATACCCAACTTAAGGTTTCCAACCACCTTCTAGTCAACCATTTGTACAAGGAGCTGGAAATGTACCTTTTAATTATCAGTCCTGCACTCAACCTGGTTATGGTCCTCAATATTCTCAATCTTTTATGGGTCCTTACCCCGGAATGAACATGGTGTGGGATCTATCTCAAACTCAACAGATTTTGCAACCTAATGTGCAGTTATCAAGTCAACTTGGACAACCTTTGGTTTCTGGTCCAACCCAGCAACCTGTCCAGCCTACTATTCAAACTTCTATACCTAGTGTAGTTCATCAGTCTGGGCCTAGTTCGCCTCGAACTCCACCTCAAACGACTGTTGCAACTACTGCAACTTCTGTTCAATCTACCCCACCTACTTCTAGAGTATAGACAGCTCCAGTTTCTACTGTTCCTGTATCAATTCCTCATACCTCTTTACCACAGTCCGGACCTACAATTCAGACTTCGGTTCAGATTCTTGTAGGACAACCTGGTCCAAGTACGGTTGTCACAAGTCAACTGCAATTCACTTATCAACCGTACCAGGGACAGTATCAATATGGTCCTGCTGTGCAAAATCCAGTTTATCAGTATCAACCGTCCGTGGATATACTTATCAGCAACCTCAACAACCCCAGTTTGGTCCGGTTAATCCTGGTTTTCCAGGAGGATATAATATTCCTAATGCAAATCCAATTCCAGGTTATCCTGGATATCCTCCTCGTGGAGTTGGTCTTGTGACCCAAGGTTTTCAAGACCCTAACTGTCAGTTACTGTTTATTGCAACTTTGGATTTACCTGATTTGTCGTGCCTTACGAACGATCCAATTTACTATCTTCCGTATCGGCCGCCAATGCCTAATAAGTTGCCAAGTGATATCTCGAAGTTTGAGGGCAAGCCAGGAGAGGATCCGTCAAATCATGTGATGACTTATCACCTCTGGTGTGCATCCAATTCCATTATAGATGATTCAATTCGCTTACGTCTTTTTCAACGCACTCTAATTGGTCTCACTGCCAAGTGGTATATTGAGTTACCACGAAGCTCTTTTTACAATTTTAGTCAGTTAGCCACTTCATTGTTAACTCATTTTCAGTTTCCTGTTAGATATGAAAATGGAACGGAATTATTAACTTCATTAAAACAGTCAACGTCCACATATATTTCAGATCATATTCATGAATGGTGACATCGACGACGTTTAGTGAAAGTTTTTATCCCGAATCAAATTTTGGCAGAATGGTTTGTTAAATCATTATTACCTAAAATCACTGAGGATGTAGCTAAAGCAGGAGTTGTTACTGAAGAGCAAGTAATTGCTCAGGCTCAGTACCTTGACCTTGTTTATACGCAGTCCGGTACTTTACACGAAAAAATCGCCAATCTTCTGAAGCAAAATCAAATAACTGCAGCGCCTTCAGGATCTCATGCCGCTGATGGTAAGATTGGTTCAATTAGTACCAAAAGTAAGAAGAAATCTGCAAAGAATTCTTCTCCTATTATAACTTTACCAGATTCCACGATAGGAGAATCTTCCACTGAAATTTCCTGCCGATATTCATGTTGTAGAATCATCTACGGTCAAATTAAAATCCAGTGGTAAAAAGAAGGGGAAGAAGAAAAATAAACAAAACTCAAAAGAGAAACCAGATAAAAATGAACCTACTGATGAGAAACATAAGCCTCGCTATCCTTGTCTCATTTGTGACGAGGAGAACTTTACAAGAGATTGTCCACATCGAGCTGAGGTTTCGAAAATTGTCAAAGGTTCTCAAACGCCTGTTGTCTTGAAGGATCCTTTTCCTAATCAAGATAGTAAGATGATAGGTTCTTCCTCAAATGCCTCAGAAGAACCAATTATGATTATGTCCCATGTCAGGATTGTGACGCGATGGCAAGATTATGGTAGTAAGAATCCTGTTGGTGGTAAGGAAGCAAAATCTTCTAATTCAAACCCATCAACTTCAACTCCTTCTAGTTCTGATCCACTATAGATCGAGAAACCTAACCCAGACTTAGTAATCAAACTGCCTGCTAAAGGTATACTTCGGAAGTCAGCTTTCAATCCACATGCGAGAGCTGCTCAGAACTATAACATTGTTGAAGATTTAGCTATTTCTCCTTCAGCAATGTCGGCTTTGGAGGTGCTGCAATCATGCCCAGCACAACGTAAATTGCTATTGTCTGCTATAGGAGCTGTTGATATTCAGGATTCCAACCTTATAATCTTTGATTTAGAGAATAGTACACCTTGCCCACCTCATCAAATGGCTTTCCAGATCCCAGTGTTAGTCAAAAACAAACCTTGCTTTTGGACTGTGATTGATGAGGGAGCTTCTACGTGTATTATGTTGATTTAGTGTTGGAGATCGCTTGGTTCTCCTACACTCAATCAATCCCCAACGATTCTAAAGGCTTTTGATGGCCGAGGGTTTCATCCTTTTGGTATTTTGCAGGATTTACCTATAGGGGTAGAAGGCAAAATTGTAAATCTAGATGTGGAAGTGGTTGATGCCCCTCTAGATTACAACCTTCTTTTGGGTCGCAGTTGGTCTTACGCTATGACTGCTGTTGTTTCATTGGTCTTTCGGCTTATTAAGTTTCCTTATAATGGAAAGATTGTTATAATAGACCAGTTAAATTATTTTTCATCCAACCCAGCCTCTTCTGATAATATCCAACATGTCGGGAAAACAACTATCCCTTATAAGGATGATGGGTGGGATTGATTAAAGATTCTGGTTTACTAGGAACTTTTTCATTTCCTCCTCCTAACGTATCGCCTTCTTTTGCAACCATTCATATGATTTCATCGAACACTATTTCTTTTGATGATCCTTGGATCGTACCTTCCGATTCTGAGGTGGACTCATTTGGTGATGTAATGCCCTTGAGTCCCTTTGAAGTTGCTTATCAGGCTGTACAATCGTTTTCCGACTCTTGTTCAACCGAAATCGATCCAATGAATGTAGTCCATGGGGAGTCACTTTCAATCTCAACCTCAGATTCAACAACTTTTTTTGAGCTTGTTCATACTGATGAGCAAATTCGTGAACTTTTGTCTGTTGATGATTTACCATGGGAAGATATTCATCATCGATCTTCGTTTTTACCTGAGCTTGATCATTTTGAAAATGATTTCTCATCTATTTTTACCACTGATTATGTCAAAGAACCACATAATCCATTGCAACATCCTGATTCTGAGTTGAATTTCGGAAATATTTCTCGAACGATTCCTATTGACATTTCAGTGAAACCCGGAATTATTGAAAACAGTCATATAGGTGCTTCCTATAAGGACGAGGAAATCCAAACTTATAAAGCCCTATTTCAAGAATTCTGCGATGTGTTTGCCTGGTCATATGAAGAAATGCCAGGAATCGATCCATCAATTGTTGTCCATGAAATTAAAACTTACCCGGATGCTAAACCTGTCTGGCAACGTTTGCGTCAAATACATCCAAGAAAAGTGGCTGCTATTAAAGCTGAAGTTGAGAAATTACTTCGAGCAGGTTTCATTTATCCAATTCTTTTAATGGATTGGGTATCGAATATTGTTCTTGTTAACAAAAAGAATATGGATTGATTATAGGGATATTAATCGAGCTTATCCTAAAGACAATTATCCAACCCCCTATATCGATCAAATTATTGATGATTGTGCCGGCAGTGAGATGTTCTCCATTATGGATGGTTTTTCCGGTTACAATCAAATTAACATACTCCCTGCTGATCAACCTAAAACGACTTTCATTTGTCCATGGGGGACATTTGCTTATTGCAAGTTACCTTTTGGATTGAAGAACACCGGAGCAACTTTTCAAAGGGCTATGTCTTACGCACTTCATGACATCAAGCACATTGTACAGCCTTATCTCGATGATTTACATGCTCATTCGTTACGTAGAGCCGATCATCTCACTCATTTACGAGCCATCTTTATGAGATGTAGGCATTATTGAATTAGGATGAATCCACACAAATGTGTTTTCTGTATAGAAACGGGTTGTTTACTGGGATTTGTTGTCTCAAAAGCCGACATTCGTGTCGATCCCTCGAAGGTTGAAGCTATTGTTAAATTACCTCTGCCTTTGACTCTTCGCCAACTCCAAAGTTTGCAAGGGAAAGCAAACTTTTTACATCGTTTCATTCCTAACTACACCGAGATAACAAAAGGTTTTACCAGGATGTTGAAACAGAATACTTCGTTCTTTTGGGATGAGATAGCTAACAAATCTTTTGATGCACTTAAACACGCGTTGACCCATGCACCGTTATTGCATCCTCCCAACTACAACCAGGACTACTTTTTGCACCTCGCCGCTTCTCATTCCACTATTGGGATGGTTTTAGTTTAGGAAGATGAATTCAACAATGAAGATGTAATTTACTATCTTAGTCGAACTCTGAATCCGACTGAGATTAAATATCTGCATGTGGAGAAATTGGCCTTGGCAACTGTTCAAGCTGTCCAAAGATTTTGTCACTAAATCTTATTACGCAAAACCACGATAATTTCTGACTGTAACCCTATGACGTATATTTTGAATAAATAATTGCTAGGGGGCAAGTATTCCAAATGGATAGTTATCCTGCAGGAATTTGACTTGGAATTTGAAAAATCCAAGGCAAAGAAATCTTTGGTTTTGACGGAACTGATGTGTGATTTCCTGCGTACTGATACTGAAACTGTGGTGGAAGAACCCATTGCGGATGAATCCTTGTTTCTTATTCAGTACTCTTGATCCATGGTATGGAGATATAATTGTCTATCTCCAAACCCAATATTTTCGGCCTGAAATCTCACGATCTCAGCGAAGGAAAATACATTTCCAATCCCAACAGTAAAATATTATTGGAGATACACTCTATCGTCATGGAGTGGATTCTATTTTCCGACATTGTCTAACTCATGAAGAAGCTGAAAAGGTTTTGAATGACTGTCACTCTAGAGCATGTGGCGATCATATGTCTGGGTATGCCACAACTCAAAAGATATTGTGTGCTGGTTATTTCTGGCCATCCTTATTTAAAGATTGTATCAATGCAGTTCGGAAATGCCACAATTGCCAAATTTTTGATCGAAAGATGCGTGCTCCACCTGCTTCTCTCCACCCTATAATTGTCGTCAGTCCTTTCGCAAAGTGGGGTATCGACTTTATTACATGTAACCCTCACTCGGCTGGGGGGCATGCATATATCATCTTTGCGGTATATTATTTTACCAAGTGGGCCGAGGTGATGCCTACATTTTCAGTAGATGGCAAAACTGCTGCAATTTTCGTTTTCAATCATATAATTGCTAGATTCAGTGTTCCTCAAGTGATTATTACTGATCATGGAAGTCATTTTCGAAACATCATGATGACTGAACTAACAAATCAACTTGGCCCGCGTCACGATAGTTCTACTCCATATTACCCACAGGCTAATGGTCTGGTTGAAGCAATCAATAAAGTTCTAGTCACTATGATCCAATGAATCATTGGTATTCATAAGTCGAATTGGCATAACATGTTATTTTCAGCGCTTTGGGCATACTGAACCTCAGTTAAAACATCAACTGGTTTCACTCCTTTTCAACTAGTTTACTGGTTGGAAGCAGTGTTACCCATTGAATACGAAATTCCGTCATTGCAAATAGCCATAGAATTACTCCCAGCCACTTCCGAAGAGGAGAAATGTTTGTTTTACTTAGCTCAACTATATGAGAATCGACGTGATTCTGCATTAGCAATCGAGACTCATGCAAAACGGATAAAAGTTCAGTACGACCGAAATATTACACCTCGTAATTTTTCGGAAGGAGACCTAGTTTTATTATACGATCAAGCAAACGATAAGCTAGGGGCTGGAAAATTTGTACCCATGTGGCATGGTCCTTTTGTTGTTAAGCAAAAGTTGGCAAAAGGGGCCTATGAATTAGTAGATTTTGACGGTGTCTCTTTAGGTAGACCCAGACATGGGATTTATCTGAAAAGATATTATGCTTAAAGTGTGGTGTGGAGATTTTTGTTAGAATAGTTTCTTTCTAATGGTTGTGTTATAGATTAGAAAGTGTGCCTAGTTTAGAGAGTGTTTTTATCATTATTCCTGCTTATCTTGATTTTACTCTTGATATTGCAGATGTCGACGTCTTCTCAAACATACATTAGTTTTGCTGATGGTGCTTGTCGTAGTACACGGAATATTTATTCCGTAGCTTGGGTTATCTATTCACCCTCTGACGAGTTAGTATCTATGCATGGGGTAAGCCTCAGTCAAACAACAAATAACATTGCAGAGTATAGTGCAGTGATTGAGTTATTATCTGAATCCATCTCATTTGGGATTCAGAGTTTGATTGTTAGGTTAGATTCTGAACTCGTTGTATTACAGCTTAACAGGGTTTATGCCATTAGAAATCCAGTGTTATTAAGATTATTTTTGAGAGTTCGTCTCTTGGAACGTGAATTTGACTACATTGAATAGCAGCATATTCCAAGATATTTAAACACATTAGCAGATGCAGTTACTTCTCGAATGTTAAGTAGACATTTACATAATCAAGACAATAAATTTAAAAACATTCCATAAACATGTTATACAAGATAGCCAGTAATTTTGATATATCATAACATAGAAGTGTGTCAAATATACATCGTCTTTGATCATAGGTTGAAAAACACCTTATGATCGGCAAAAATGATAGTACAAAAAGATATAAAATGTCATATGAGTCTACAAAGGCGATCATCCTATCCCTAATGATGATCACGATAAGAAACCACTACTCGGGTCACCCTACAAAGGAACCTCCTAAAAGGTCCTAGGACCCCAATCACATAGCGATGTAACCTAAGAGGAATATCATCTATACTAGTCTCTGGGATATCTACTGTCAAATGCTCTAGATGATGCTCCAATTCAGTCAGGATCTCTGCTGATTGGTCCTGTGGGGCCAGTGCCGCGGCAGCAGGGTGTCTTCTCTCATAAGGCTAGAGAGCGGCTGGTCGTCGTGGACCCACATCTGCATTTAAAATTTTTTACTATCAATCTTGGACGATTTAAAAAACAAAAAAAAATAGTTAAAAATTAGGAAATGTTGAAAACGGTTTTACCTGAATCATCCCATTGCTCTCCTAGTGGAAGAGCCATGTCTGGATCACCACGATAATCCATCTTAGCATATGGAAAGTTCTGAATCACGAAAAGTTGGTTCCCCAACCAACGAAAATACTCAGGTGGAAATCGGACAACCTCTCTACCCTCCTCAGGATGACGGGCCATCACTGCAACCCAACGCATAATTCTAGGCTCGCGGGGAAGTCTAGCCTCAATGGAAAGCTGCTGCGGGACCAACATAGGGATCCTCTCTAGGCCAAAGCTCACAACCAAGAAACCATATCCAAAGTTTTTTAGTTGCCCGTTCTTTGCTCTAGTCAGTTGGCCTTTTACATTCGCCAACACAGCCTCGCACCAGTTGAAGATGGTGCCTCGGTAACAGTCTACTGCCATTAGCATTTGGGATCCGGTAGCTAGATGCAATGCTGCACTCCCACATAGTCTGGTGACAGTAAATGCGATCACTTTAAGTTCAGGACGGGTGATAGTCTTGATATCTATCTGTTTGTCCGCAGTTTGGTCATTACAAAACTCTAGTCAGAGACTAGCGACAAACTGGCCACCTGGCCTAGTCCCGAATAGAGATAATCCTTCACCTCTCTTGGGCAAACAAGTCAGGAAATAAATGTCCTTTAGCTCGATTTCGAGCCGGTGGCCACCAATTATGAAACACTGGTCCTGTGTGCTCCACTTGTCTACTGGCCATTGTAGAAAGTCTACCTGAGCCCTCATGTCGGGTATGGCCCAGAATTTAAATAGTCTGCATGCTTTTAATGCCTGTATTGTAGGTGGATGAATTAATGCGGCTAGATCCACATCTTCGTGTTCCCGTTCCCGCCAAACGAGCATTTTTTTTTATCTACATTGCAAAAAAGGTGGATTAGAACATTTTAGTTTAAAAATTTTGGGCAGAAATGGAAAAAAAATGATTTTTTAAAACGTATTTTGCGGGTTTCGCACCCGCTAGTTAGGGACAGTGCGTAGGTCCGCACTCGTCCTTAGGAGCAGGTGCGGGACCCAGACTTTTTCCTTTGTATGAAAAAGTCGGGGTCCGCAGGCGCCACATGCTACACCTGCGGACCCCCCGCGAGCGATTTTTTAATCAAAATTTTCCTTAAAAAATCAATTTTAAAGCCCTAAAATGAAAATTAAACGGTTGAAATGCAAGATAGGGATGATGTGGATTACCTGGAGCTGACGGTTTTCGATTCCAACGGTCGGATTTTCTGCAATCTTCACAGGAAGTTTCTTACCAAAAACTCTTACTTTTCACTCTGAAGTCAAACAGTAAAAATGAATTTACAAAAGCCCTTTTTATAAGCTTTTTTGAATAAATGAATTTTTAATTTGTTTATTTTTCACTTTAAAAATGTAACTTTTGATGCATTTTTATTTATTTTAAACAGGTATGAGTAATGTTTTGAGTTTTTGTGCAGAATATTGGATTTTTAGAGAGAATTGATCATTTTCAACAAAGAGTATACTTTTTCACTTTTTCAGACTCTTTCAATATTTACGAAAGAGCGAAACATAGGAGTCTTCTTTAAGCTCTTTTCTGACTCGTAAAATATGAAAAGATTGCCGAGTTTTTTTTTAAACTCGTTAAAACGGAATTAAAAGGACGGTCCACTTACATCTCTTTTCTGACCATATAAACATGAAAAGATTGCCGGACTTTTGACGTTTCAAGTTCGATATTGGTAATAAAACGACGTGTCTTTGATCGCTTTTTTACTTTTTCAAATCAGGGCCACTAATTATGAAAAGTACTCCTTGATCGTAATGATCAAGTGGTTCTTTCAAGTATCATTTTATACTTTTTTGGGCTTGGGGGACACAAATTTACGAAAAAGGACAACCATGGAGTTTTTTTAAGTTTTTCTTCTAACTCCCTAAAATTGAAAAACACTGAGTTTCTCCTATACTGGACTCGTTAAAATTCAATAGTAAAGGACCCGTTCAAATTTAAATAGGGACGGACCACTCCTTCTTAGGGTTCAAATTTCAAACTAAGTTGGACTCATCCGAAGGATGAGCTTATAATCAAGCAAATGTTATCCTCCTCAAGCTTGTCAAAAATAAGGAGGTATTTGCCAGAAATTGTGGGGGAAAAGAGAGAAAAATGAACCTGTTTGTTATACTTTGTGTTTAGAAAAGCAGTTAACCACTCTTGAACATGACACTTTTTGTTCACCTGGGTTGGGAAATCCTTTGCCTAACAGTTAATAAAACCATATTGAAAGTCTATAACTGGTTTTTGGGTATTAGCTTTGGGTCAATTGTCACCAAACCATCTGCAGTGTCGTTATGTGTTCAAGAGGTCAGTTCAAATAAACCATTCATTTGCAAAATATCTGTCATCCATCTTGACCATCCCTGAGTTAGTCCTTGCCAAATACATTTCTTCAAAACTTGATCTATGATTTCGTGTTGTGGGCTTGCCTACAATGGATCGCTTTCTATCGACTCCAAATCATTATCTAGAAAGATGATCTAGAAATCGTCAGTACCTTGGAATTTGCATGCCTCAATGGCAGGTTTCTCACCTTTGACGACAAGTTGCATCATTGACCTTCGATCAAAGGATTCTGTGACGTGTTCGGCATCGACTCATTTATTCACATTTCATGGATTGTACTGAGTACTTTGAGGACCATTGACATTACTGGTGGTTTCTCTCACACTTGTTAACAATTCACATCATTGACTGGTAATCAAGTGGTTTCTACCATGTTCGACTTTGAAACATTCATTCACATGGATAGAATCGTACTAGTTTGGGAAGCAGAAATCAAGACCCTGGATCTAGTTTCCACCATCTAGGCTGCGAGGAATTTTGTTATTCATTATACAGTAGACTATCCATAAACAGATGGCTGCGCCCATACTGTGTCTACATGTGTCTATGCTTGTGAAGTATTACAAAATCATTCCTATATCAGAGCAGTTTAGATAGTTTTCTAGTCAGTTTTGATCTGAGTATGGGAATGCCTACCTCAACAATGATATGTTCATATATATATGTTTTGCATTGAATTTTTTTATAGGTTCTGACCGGAGTGTCCATAGGAAAATCCTTGAAGTGATAAAGTACTTCACTCTTCTTAGATGACAAAACTATCCTCATCTATTACAGACATCGTACTTTAGGGGGCAATCTGTTGCACAAAAATTTTCACCTTGACATTCTGCAATTAGTGTGAGTCTATCACCACTCATACCTTCCTCCTTTGCAAGTCTTAAACCTCAGTTCTTTATATCAAGCCTTGAAAACAAGAGAAAGTCCTTAAAAATCTCTAAAACTCTGGTTCCGCACTTTCTCTTAGCATTACCTGCGGTCCCGCACCTATTGGTCAAGTCCCCTGCGCACCTGACCGCTCTGTATCTGTGTTATGGGTGCGGACCCCTGTAAAAGTTAAAAAGGTGCAAGTAAATTCTTAAAAACTCACTTTGAGTCATTTCTGGAAGCTTCTAGAGGGAATCTTGAGGTTACAAGTTCGCTCCTTAAAAGTTCATGCATCCCATACCTTAAGGAGCTAAACCCTTGATGTGAGGAGCTTATCCCTTTGAAGGAGGACTCTATCCCTTCAATGGTGGACCTGTAACCTCCTTCCTTTGCACTATAAAATGAAGCATTGGGCTGGTTACTGAAAAGGTTGAAAGCTGAATATGTTCTAGGGTAAATGCTGTTGGAACTTAGTCTTCCTAATTGAGCTTTTGAAAGGAGAGATTACATACCTTTTTATCTCATTTGGAAGAGAGTGAGGCTTGTCAAAGTAGAGGAAATTCCTGTTTGGACCCTGGGAAGAGCTTGTACAACATCAAGGCACCAAAGGTTGTAAAGTTCTTCTATTTCAAAGTTAATACAATCAAGTTTATTTTTCTCAATAAGCTGTGTTTTATGGTTTATTTAATGGATTCCTTGATCACCATGACGGACATTATTTATTATATTAGCTATGCAAGTGTTATTTGATGTGTTCTTGTTTGTGATTGCAAGTTCTTAAAAGGAAACTCTTTCGGAGCTGTTGGAGAATGGCTACCACAATCTAGCATTGGACTTAAGGTAGGGTCTAAAACACCTCTTTAGTTTTTATTAGTGAATCGCAATATGTTTAGGGAAAGGTAGATTTGTTTGTCCTGCTTGTTGCTAGATATCTGTTGATATTAGGGAGATCGACCTTGTCCGCAAGAATGATTTATTTGGCCAACACCTTTCCTACTCAAAACTTTGAAAGAAGTCTTTAAGTAAAGAGTTTGACTTAGTCATAGTAGAGATCCGAAGGATCTTCCTTCTTTTGCTTCTTTTCTTCTTCTTTCACCTCTTGAGTCATGTGAGCTTATTCCCTGTTTATTTTGTTGTTATTGTCCTTCTTTAGGACAATTCATCTTGTAGTGTCCATATTATTCACATCCATAGCATTGGATTTTGGACATATTTTTGTTGTTTGTTCTTCGTGGACCAAATTTTCCCTTTCTCTTGGCCATGGTAGCGATTGCTTGCTCCTTTTATCCCACATCTTCATTTTTTTTTAGTCTTGTTTCCTCTATCTTTCATAGAGACCACATTTCACTTAGTGGGGTGGCTTCCTTCCTGGCATAAATGCTTGATGTGAAGTTACCCCAACCCTCAGGTAGAGCATTGAGTACTACAATTGTCATTTCTCTGTCGGACATGGATGCCCCTAGCTCTTGAAGTTGATCCCTCATCTCAAAGATCTTCATGAAGTAGGGAGTTATTCCTTCCTTTGACATCTTCGTATTGTACAATTAATTTCGTAGAGGTACCAATTCTCTAGCCGTGGTTACTGAGAATAGATCTACTAGTTTATCATAGATTTATTTTGATGTTTCAAGTTTGGAGACATAAGGAATGAGAGAGTCTTTGATAGATTCTACTAGAATCCTTTGAGCTCTTGTCTCATCCTTATTATACTTGGCTAAGGCTTGAGTTTGTTCCTTAGCAAGAATAGTAACATTCCCTTTCATGTGTTCTAGGAGTTCATTCTCCTTGAGAAGTAAATCAATCCTCTTCTTCCATGCAAGAAAGTTATTGGTACCTAACAGTTTATTGATTTCCTTGCAAAAAGACATTGATGTATATTCAGAAGGGGACATCTACTTACTTGATAGATTTTGAGATGTAGTGGGCTTTCTTTCTCCTTGAAGACTTGATGGCTTGCCTTCATTTGATCTTGATGTTCTTCAAGTTGCTTTCTCCAAGTGGACTTGACTTGATGATGAGATTTTCTTGATGACTTGTAGCTTGATGTAAGTCCTTCTTTGATTTTCTCTTCTTGTAGGTGCCTTTATGTAAGACTCTTCTTCTTGATTTGTAGTCTTCCTTGATGAGTGATGGACAATAGACCTTCTTTTCCTTGATGTGATAGAGACTTATTAGCTAGATTATTCAACCTTGTAGATATTCTTGAGATATCTTTCCTTGATGAGTCACCTTATGAGTGTTCTTGAGATGCACTTTACTTGATGTGTCACCTTAGCTCCGATACCATGTTGAAGAATGAAGGGCACTAGTGTTAGTTAGGATTCTTCACTGCTTGATAACAATTTGTGAAGCACTTTTACAATTATCTTAGCTTGATCTTTTTCTTATTATTAGTGTGTGTGTTTCATCAAACTGCTACCAAAAACATAAAGACAAGAACATAGATGCATACATACTCTACCCTCTCTAGATTTGAAAGCACTTTTACAACTATCTTAGCTTGATCTTCTTCTTATTATTAGTGTGTGTGTTTCATCAAACTGCTACCAATTTGTGAAGCACTTTTACAACTATCTTAGCTTGATCTTCTTATTATTATTAGTGTGTGTGTTTCATCAAACTGCTACCAAAAACATAAAGACAAGAACATAGATGCATACATACTCTACCCTCTCTAGATTTGAACCTATAAACTCTCAGGGAGAAACACATGCTCTTAACAATTAGGCCCATTAATGAGTTCAGTCGAACCTTTATTTCTTGACCTCTTACTTGATGTTGAGCAGCTAGGTATTCTTTAGGGCATTAATTATTAACAGCCGTGGATACATTCATTTCCCACTCTTATATATGCATTTGGGCTTGTAGTATAACTATGTTTTGGCATGGTATAATGTGGCCTGCTTATTCATTTCGGATGGTGAATGTTAGCTAAGTTATAGGCCTATCTGAGTATCTCTTTCTCTTTCGCTTGTTTGTGATCTCTGTTGAATACATTCTTCTTTGGTTTAACCATATAAGCTCAAGAACTTTTTGTGATGAGTCAAGTGATCATAGGCATTTTATTTACATGGTTTGACTTTGCTTTTTATGCTACAGTGTAAGTTATCCAAAATATTACCCACACGAGCAACCATACCGTCTGTGCGACTTTAACTTTTTCAATAACTTGCTTCTGATTGTCTTGAACTACATATTTATGCTCTTGTTGGCATTATGAGCATTTAAATAATGAAATTGCAAGAGTTGTATGAGTTCTGGTTGGCATTACTGAAAGTAAAATAAATAATAGAAATGCAATAGATAGATACTTCTATGATTGGATTCGATGAAGGCACATGAAAACTTAAATGGTTGCTGCTTGAAGGAAAGAGGACTGCTGTTCTGACTGTGATGAGTATTTAGAATTTTACTGCTGGTTATAATTTGCTTACAATGAACCTAGATGTAGTCACAAACAAGTACTGATGGTTACTGCTGTTCACAAGGCTGAAAAGTGGTCTGAAATCCCTCAACCAATCCTACAACAAGTTTCCCAAAGACCCCACATCATTGCTGGAAACATCTGTTAATTGCACCTGCTTTTTTACACTTATTTTCATGCTGCCTTAGCTGTCCAATCATTGATATCACAGCCAGTGAAAATTTACCACAGCTGGAGGTATCAACCATTGGAAAGACCAACACTATTGGGTTCCAGAGAGCCACCAATCAAAGGATATATCTACTGGTGTATCTTCTATTTATGGCTCTTCACATGCTGCTATTGATTCTGCGGTCATTTTCTTCTATACATCATCTTCAGATTACCTCATAATCCTACAGGAGTATGTTACAGGATTTCACATCCTCCCATCAAAAGTTGATCTTACATGCTGAGTTATCCTTACACTTGGATGGTGATCTGTTTGCTTTGTTTGGAGACCTTGGAGGATGGCAACATGGTGGTACAGGCTGTCATATTATAACCAGATTGCCGATGTCAAACTGTTCATGGAGGCTACTATCAAATACTGCAGTAAGGGACACTTTGCCATGATGGTTTTGTAACCTTAACACCAATGTCAAAATCGTTTGTAACGTGTTTCCCAAAACTGAACCAAATGCTGCAACAAACTCTGACCACGCCCAATTTTCCTTTGACTTGCCAGGCAAGGACTAGTGCTTCCAGCGATTGTTTATTATTTAAAATTTAATGGATTTAAGTCAGAATAAACCCACACTTCCAAAAGTCCGACGAATTTGTGGAGTCATTATACCGTACACAACTTTATTCATAGTGAGAAATTTAATTGTTTGGAAATTTCTTTTCACAATTGAATTTTTATTTAATGATTAAGTTTAAGTTATGTTCAGTTTCAATGCCATATGAAGGATTAGTTTCAATATTAAATAAAAAAAATGATGTTTTATGAAAATTAATTTCTTAAAAAATGAGTTTATTTACTCTCAATCCTTCTTAATTAATTGATAAAAATTATATTCCCACGCAAATTAATAAAAACTATATCTATATAAACCACTTCTTAATTAATTGATAAAAAATATATTCCCAAGCAAATTAATAAAAACTATATCTATATAAACTAATGTATACATTTCTGGTTGAAAATGACTGAAACTCTCAATCCTTCTTAATTAATTGATAAAAATTATATTCCACGCAAATTAATAAAAACTATATCTATATAAACTAATGTATACATTTCTGGTTGAAAATGACTGAAACTCTTACCTAATTGTGATTCCCCTGAATTTATCTTTATCGAGAATTTTGGAACAAGAAGATTAATAAAAATTATACTTATATAAACTAATATAAGTTGTTTTTGGTGAAATTTTTTGGAAGTTTTTTTTGGATTTTCCTGTCTAATTTCTTTAAAATTTGGCAGAAATTTATTGAAATCACAAGTTTGATGAGTTGTCTTTTGTGATACTTTTTGGAATCTTTTCTGGTGTATTTTTCTGGTCTAATTTTTCTAAAATTGGGGAAGAATTTATTGAAATCACAAGTTTAATGGATAACCGCTGCACCATTGAAGTGCCCTCTTTCAGGGACAGTCAAAAAACTAATTTAAATAACACAAATCAAAATTTCACCTCAAAATTTTTTTGCCAAATTGAAATTTTAGAAAATCCAAAGAACTCAGAAAATCTAAAAAATAGCTAAAAACGTCTCCTGTAATACTTCTGGTTTCAAAGATGCCATGAACCTCTTACCTGATTTTGGTGAACCATATCTCTGAAATATATTGGACTGAGCTGAATTAAACGTATTCTAGAAATCCCCAGTCTATATAAAGATGCCCAAATATACCCATAATGTGTACGCTTAATGGTTGAAAATGACAGAAATGCAGAAATGTATACACTTAAGTTGGAAATGATTCAGAAATGTATAGAGTATCAGATTGTTTGGACTCTGCAATTGTAGTCGCATTTTCAAAATTCCAATTTCACTTCGCTTCCTCGGCGTTTTGAAACATTGTCGACTCGTCAAGCTGACGATTTCCCATCCCTAACCCGACACACAGCACACTTCAAAAGTACCCCTATTCCTTAAAAATTGGGAGTGTAAGAAAAAGTCCAAAGTCAAATCAAAAAGTTGGTAATAGGATTTGGGCAGGTTGGTCGAAGGACCGAAGGGCCGAGGAGAGGGTCGGGGTCGGGGTAGGTGACTCTGCGTTCTAATTCCACCACTGTTATAGCGGGGTCGTCAATAAAACCCATGCTATCTGCCCATAAATGAAGGGTGGGTGTATATGCCCACTGTTTGATTTCGGCATTAGCAAAATCGAACGGTGGGCATATACACCCACCCTTCATTTATTGCCCGATAACATGGGTTTTATTGACGGCCGTTATAGCGGCAGCCTGCATCCCATATTGATCAGAATCATTAACAGATTCGGCCAGATCGAAGACAATGAGAAACTGCGCCATGTTTAACTTATTCTTTGCTTGTTCCTGCAAACAAGCAACCATTCTATTTCATTTGACCGCTTTACTGTTGATTGGTAGTTTTCCTTCGGTTATATCACATGTGAGCGCATATAAATGCAATAATGCTTCTACTTACGCTGATGGAAGTATATTTTCACGCAATTTGAATACGGTAATGGGCGATCTACTGAAGAATGCACCTCAAACAGGGTTCAACACTTGTTCCTATGGCCAAAATGCCAACAGAATCTATGGCCTCCTCCAGTGCCTTGGGAACATGTCTCAGCAACACTGTTTAACGTGTTCACAATTAGCAAATGATAGCGTTCGACAACATTGCGGAAACGCCATAGGTGCTCGAGTATGGCTTGTTCACTGCTTCCTGCGATATGACATCTCTACCTTCTTCTCAAAGCTAGACACCGACGGGACGTATCTGCCGCAAAGGCAAAACAATATTGGGACATACAGTCTGAATAATTTGAGGACTAATACTTCAAGACTCCTTTCCAACCTGTCTGATAAGGCATGTGTTCCTGCAAATAAGGGATTCGCTGAAGGATCCGCTGCATATTCTTCTATTAACATCGTTTACGGTCTAGTTCAGTGTCGGAGAGATATATCCATCGAGGACTGCAGAACTTGTTTGCAAATAGCAAGGAACAACCTTTACAATTGTTGCTCTTTGAAGCAAGGAGCTGACGCACTGTTGGGAAGCTGCAGGGTCCGATACGGAGGATACAACGTTCTTACTACTTCTGGAGGGGTTAGTAATACTAGTCCACCTGCATCCTCTGGTTCCTCAAACCCTCCAAAAGGTACTGCCCAGAGAACTTTAGCGCATATAATTTCACTCTGTTATGTTTAAGGTAAATCAAACATATAATTATGAACCATATATATAGAAGCAATCATGTAAAGAAAACCAAAAAATATTCTCAGAAAACTCTAACTCGGCGAAAATCCAACTTTAGTCCATTTACCAAAAAATACTCAGAAAACTCTAACTCGGAAAAAATCCAACCTAAAAATCCATGTCAAATCCATGTCATTAGTCCTCGGCAAAAACCTTGACAAAGCCTGCTGGGAGTCCTCCCCTCCTCAACGCTTGACACCTTACATTGGACGGGGAATCCCAAACTTGCACAACCCTCCGCCCATGCTCCCCTTTGCTCCCCTCCTCAACGCTTGACACCTTACATTGGACGGGGAATCCCAAACTTGCACAACCCTTAACCCGACTCTTAGTCCATTACAATGGAGACTCATAAACTTATCAATCCATTACAATGGAGACTCATAAACTTATTAATCCATTATAATGGAGACCCATAAACTTATTATAGGTTTGTTTCCAACCAAATACAATTCACATAATACCATGGACGACCAAACCATGTACCAGAAACTACTAACTACAAACTATCAATCCCTAATAGAGATTAATCCTACCACACCCAACATGCTCAGTAATGCACAAATAATCTCTTTCTGCTTCTACATTGATTGAATTGTATCATTTCTGCCTTTCAGGGATTATAAATTTAATTTGTGCTTCGGCTTGTTTAAATAACAACACAATAAATACTCTGCAGAAGGTTCCTCGAAAACTATACGCACTATTTTGGGGATTTTGGGAGGCGTTCTCCTCGCGTTAGTGATCTGTCTGTTTAGTAGTTTACCACGCGGAGGAAACTGAAATCTGTGATTTCAAGGAGGCCAGTACCCCTTGCGCAGGGTGAAGGTAGAATCTACATTTGGATTTCTGTTTTGCCCCTCTAAATTTATGTTATCCAATGAAGCTGTTTATTTCTTACTTATTCACTGTTTTTTTGTTCATGCACAGATACACATGAATATGGTCCAGAATGGACACTAAATCAGGATCAAATTCTCTTTACATTAGAAGCACTCATAGAGTCAACGGATAATTTTCATGAAAGGAACAAACTTGGAGAAGGTGGCTTTGGCGCTGTATACAAGGTAAGTGCATATTTATATATAGGAAGGGGAGACATTCATAATAACAATGAATCGCACAGAGAATAGAACAGGTCCAAAGATGCATTCCTGATCCTATCTGCATCTATCTTTCTTGGAGTAAGAGTACTATTGGTTTTGTCAATCTTTTATTTTTAATCCAAGCTTCATCAAAATCCATTGAAATTGCAATTTGATAGTACAGAGATGGAATCAATAACTTCCAAAATCCTTATTATATTAGGCACTCTGTAACATAAGCTTTACTAAAATTTACCATGAAATCCATTAAAGTTGTATATTCTAATTTCATGAATAAAATCCATTACCTCCAAAATCCCTGGTATATTCTAATTTCATGAATAAAATCCATTACCTCCAAAATCCCTAATCATTTTTTATGATACAATTTGTATATTTAATATCTAGATTATCTAGATTTTTATGAGACAAAATGAATTTTTATGTCACTTTACTTTCTAGAGTTTGTTTATTTTCGTAAATACAAGTTAGACTATTTGTAAATCGATTCTAAACACCAAAATTCTATAGGCTAGAGTTGGTGATGGGACTTACGTTCATATTGCTTGTATCTTCTTAACCTGAGGGGTATGGGTGATGCCTCCAGAGATTTGAACACTGGTGGTATTAGTTTTTATGCTAATAAATATGTTAATAAATTAAAAGTTGAAGTTGAAATTTATTTTAAAAATAGTTATGTTTTTTTAATTAAATTGATCAATTAAAAAAAGTCACATTAAATAAATTATGGTTTTTTTGGCCATGTGAAATTGATAAATCATAGTACTATAACAAACCCTATTTATAGGTTGAAAATCTCCATTATTAAATGGAAGTGAATCTCCATGATTGATAATTTTGCTACAATATGTTTAACTCATATATTAATTCTTTTGTAATTAAGTTATAATTTAGTTGAATTTTATGATATTTTTAATCTTGGTAATGAGATGTATCATAAATAAATGTTTTGATATCTATCATGGATTATTGCCTATCGCCTATGGTCTTTACTAGTCATTTAATTTATTGTAGTGCTAGTCATTTAATTTATTCAAGTGCAATAGTATATGTATATTTAAGATTTGATTAAAAAAAGTATTCT
The DNA here is from genome assembly GCA_000404065.3 of Pinus taeda. Lineage (NCBI taxonomy): Eukaryota > Viridiplantae > Streptophyta > Pinopsida > Pinales > Pinaceae > Pinus > Pinus taeda. Next base: position 163,063 of record APFE031343809.1, read on the forward strand.
TGATAGTTTGCTTGGGGTAGCTTAATTGGCAATGGCTGTGGAAATGAAATCTCACCGAACCAGAAGTCTTGGATTCAAATTTTGTGCTGTCCCCCAATCGGATGAGAAATTGGACATGATGAAGATATAGTCCTACCAAACTTACAAAGACAAAAAAAACAAAATATTCTTGATCATCAAATTATAATTAAATTTATTATATTTTTTAATTTTTTTTTACGATGATATGTTTTATTAAAAAGTTTTTTAAATTTTTTTTTTTAAGACTCAACCCTATTGCCCCATTCATCTGACTTATATGACTGTATTGGTAATATTGCTCATAATTTCTGTTATGTTAGCCTATCAAATTGCCATATCAAACAGATCCTTAGCTCACTGATAATTTTGTATTTTTTCCATGAGATGGTAGGTCTCATGCACAGATTAATAAACTTCTAGATTCAAGAATATGGCTTTTCATTCGATGCTGCCACATTCATCTGACTTATATGACTGGATTGGTAATATTGCTATTTTCTATGATATTAGCCCTTCAAATTGCCAAATCAAACAGATCCTCAGCTCACTGATAATTTTGTATTTTTTTCCCATGAGACGTACAGTCTCGTGCACAGATTAATGAACTTCTAGATCCAAGAAGATGGCTTTTCATTCGTTGTTGCCGAATTCATCTAACGTATATGACTGGATTGGTAATCTTGCTAATTTCTATGATGTTAGCCCATCAAATTGCCAAATCAAACAGATCCTTACGTCACTGATATTTTTGTATTTTTTCCCATTAGACCTACCGTCTCGTGCACAGATTAATAAACTTCTAGATCCAAGAAGATGGATTTTCATTCGTTGTTGACGTGACTGGTTCTTTCAGGGAAACACAAAAGACGGAAAAGAAATAGCAGTGAAGAAGTTGTCTGCAATTTCTAGTCAGGGCAACGCAGAGTTTATGAATGAGGTGAAGGTCTTGGCCAATGTACGACATCGAAATCTTGTAAAGTTGCTTGGATGTTGTGCCGAGGGAACCGAAAGGTTGATAGTTTACGAGTATTTGCCAAACCACAGTCTGCACACCCTCCTGTTTGGTAGGTCCAATGTTATTTAAAAATGATGATATATCGTTGTTTTATAAATTTAAAGACATTGCTGATATTGCTACGAGATTCCGACTATTCAAGAATTCTGAAAGTTGCTCAATTTGAATTAATGTAGATCCAGATCACAAGCTGAAATTGCTTGACTGGCAGACGCGCTACAAAATCATAATGGGAATAGCTTCTGGTCTTCATTATCTTCACGAGGAATCAGAGCCTCCAATCATTCACAGAGACATTAAAGCAAACAATATTTTGCTTAATGAGGCATTGAATCCCAAGATAGCAGACTTTGGGTTAGCAAGACTCTTTCCCGAAGAGCAGAGTCATATCCAAACCAGAATTGCGGGGACATTGTAAGCTCACATTTTTTTTTCTCTACCTTTTCCTGAACAGTTTACCTTCATGCAATCATGCAATTTTAACAACACCCCAACTTACTTAAAGTGTTTCTGTTTCATGACATTGGAGTATGTAGCGGTTACTTGGCGCCAGAGTATGCAATGCAGGGACAACTGTCCATGAAAGCTGATGTCTATAGTTTTGGAGTGCTGGTCCTGGAGATTGCCAGTGGAAGAAAAGTCAGTGATATAGATTTTCCCCAAGAAACGCAAGGCTTATTAGAATGGGTAAGATTTCAACTTCAACCCCACTTGGCTTCAATAAATAAATCTGTGAATCTTTTAAAAGACTAGTTTGATGCATAGTTACCAAATTCGGCCGTACTGCCAAAAAAAATTCGAAAATTCGTTGGTTCGATTCGATTTGCGAATTAATTCGAAAGTTTGAGTTCGATTCGGTGCACTAAATATTAAGTTCACTGATTAAGAAACGAAAACATTATACTGTCGAATCCAGTGTTCGAATCTCGCCGGGTCCTCTTTCCTGCTACAACCGACTCCCTCTGACAATGTTTGAGGTGACAGCAAGGTTTCTCCCACGGGAAAAACACTGTCTGGTTATTCAAATAATGCGTAATGGTGAAGCCTGCGACGATGCTAAAGACGATCGAGGAACCTGAGAGGATTACATATGCTAAAATTTTCAGCACTTTCACATGCCATTCTCGCTTGCAGGGGAACTGTGATCGAATCCCCGTAAGCCCTTTTTCCTCTGCCACTGCATCTCCCCTCGCCTTCATCATTAACTTCAACTAATTTTCCTTCTATCAATTGCAATGGCAATTGCCGCTTAGTTTATCCATCAAAAAGCCCCTGGTTCCGCAGATTTTCCATCAAAAAGCCCCTGGTTCTGCAGATTTCCTACCACATCTAGCAAGAAAACATGACCAACCGATCTGCAAACACAAGGGGCACCGGCCGTTGTATCTATAAGTCAAAGATGGGCAGCCCCACATCCAGATCTGGGTCCCCATGAAGCGTTGGATTGGTTGTTTCTCGAAACTCTGAAACACGCCATATAATAGGGCAGGAAACACTGCTCTCAGTTGTTTTTTCCGACAACTCGGTCCGCTTAGTCCTCAAATCTCTGGTTTTCAATCAATCAATGCCCGGCACTGGTTCAACTTTGAAGTTTGAACCGCCCAGTGAACTTTAAAATACCTGGCCGGCCAAAAAGCAATGTACTTCCATAAAGACATTAGAATAATGTTGTTGGTCATTCCAACCAGATGTGTGCCTATCTGGATTCCATTGTTTTACCTTAGGGTTGGTTTAAAACTTTAAAGGTTATAGGTATATTCCACCAGAAATTTGTTACTATCAAAAAGAAACATTATACTGTTAAACAATGTTAAAGGTAATTCCTTGACTTTTCCATTTTCGTCGGAGGGGCGGATTCTTAATCAGTGAACGTAATATTTCAAAATTAAGGTAATTTATTGATTAAGAAAATTTTAATCAGTGAATTTTCGAATTTCCGTATTTTTTTCGAGAGTTTTAAATATTATTTTTTTAAATAAATATTAATTATAAAAAGATTTTAGATCGGATTTGAAAGTAGCAGGGAATTTTGAATTTTAAAATAGAGATAGATTTTTGGATTTAAGACAAGTGTGGTTGTAGTTTTGGTAGGTAAAGGATAATTTTAAAATTGTTTACATTGATTAAAATTATTAAAAATTATTTAAATTTCAAAATAAATGGGAAGAAAATGACAAGACTTTATTATTATAAGAAAAATAATATGTATATATTTAAATGCTTAAGATATATACTCTCGAATTTTTTCCGAATTGAAATTTTTCCATCCGAATTTTTATCGTATCGTATCGAATTCGAATCCGAATTCGAATTCGAACTTGGTAACTATGGTTTGATGTGCTAGAATAGAGATATTTATTGATTCTGTATTTGATTTTGGATGCCATCCAGACATGGAGATTATACAAGGAAGGGTGCCTTTTGAATATGATAGATCCTACAGTCACCCAAACATGCCGAGAGGAGCAAGCAGTAAGATGCATTCATGTTGCCCTTTTGTGCACGCAAGCAGATGCAGGCATCCGTCCCACCATATCTAATGTTCAGCAGATGATTTCCAGCTCTTCTGAGGTGTTGCCAAATCCCAAAAAACCCGCATTTGTGAGAATCAGTGAGCGTATTCCTTCTACTAATAATGTCACCATTACGGAATTGGAATGTAGGTAGCTTATCTTCACGGTTGGCTACCAGCAGGACTGAAGGAAATCCTTGTCTTTAAAGTTATTTTTCTGTGATGGTTTAGCAGCCATCAATGCCTCTAGTAATTAAGCCATAGACAGGACAGAGTGACTAGTAATTTGCATTCTGAGAATGCGGGTCTTGTTTTTTCCTCCAAACATTTACCGGGTTCAGAAGTTATAAACCGTTGCAAGTCTCATCACACAGGCATTATAAGTGGGCAGTATAAGTGTTGAAACAATAGTAACGACACTTGTAAAATTCCAATTCCAATCCCTAGAATTTTGATATTTGGAATCGATTTGCAATATTATGAATAAAAATACAAGCGACCAAAAAATCTTAGCCTATAATTTTGTAAATCCTACGAAAGTTGCTCTGGAATGTCAAGTTTCAAAGCTGGTTAGCCATTACTTGTAAGTAAAAGTATATGAGTATTTTAATGGTCGGGAGAGAAATCATGTCTGATGTATGTAATAGGTTTCCAAACATACTCAACGGCTTTGCGTCGCCTTTGTAAGGGTTACCTTGATTATATGTTGAATATCATGAGAAAAAGATTGAACAAAGGTTGGATCTATCGATTGGTTTGCCAATTCCAAAGAATTTTCAACTGAATTAATTTTAAAGAATTTTCCATGGAATTTTAGTTGAAAGAGTAGTTTTGGCGTAAATTACATGTAGACACACATTTGTCGACGTGTTTCGAACCAACCAGTGTGGTTCATCGTTAGGACAAGTGGAAGAAACAGATCCAACCTAACATCTTAAATAGTCAGAGCAGAGATTCCAACGCCTAATTTAACAACTAATTTTGACTAAAAAACACAGGTCAAAATTAATTTAATATTATTAATAT
>APFE031343809.1:168418-232080 GCA_000404065.3 Pinus taeda
ATGGGAGTTAAAATAAGTTAGAAAGTACTAATAATACTAATAATAATAGCGATAATAATACTAATACAAATACGAGGTAAGAAAAAATAAAAATTAGAATAGAGAAAAAATAACCAAATAAATAAATCATAATAATAATAATACTACAAGTACTACAAAACATAGATAAATAAGGAAAGCACAACATTGAGGAGGGGGCAGAAAAACCAACTAAGAAGAGAGCGCTGGAATCCAGCACCTACTAATTTTCCAGCCATCATCCCTATTGAGATTGTTCGACCTCTTTTCAATCTCGATAGCTTCCCTAAATTTCCGATGATGGAACTGAGCAACTTTGGCCACAACCTTGGTCTCCTCAATACACACCTGATGCTTGGTCTTTTCTACATGCTTAGCTAAAGCTGACGACTTAGATCTCCCATGTCTTAGGTCAGCAGCATGTTCGCAGATCCTTTGATGGATGGAGCGCCCAGTTTCCCCAATATAGGGGGTCCCACATGAACAAGGGATTAAGTAGACACCCTTCATGTCCTTAGGGTTAACGGGATCTTTCACCGATCTAAGGGAATTGTGAATGGTGTTGAGGGGCCTAAAGGTTGAGGGAATATCATATCTTTTAAGGATCCGAGCGATCTTGTCCGTGGTTCCTTGGACATAGGGAAGATGGACACCTAGATGCTGCTCTCTAGATTCTTTCTTAATTAACGCCCTTTCTGAGGCTTTATGGAACGCCATCTGAGGTGATTAAAGAAGCGATCCAGCTCCTCAGGGCCATGGGGCCAGATGACATTAGTGTCATCCACATACCTTTTCCAAAGCCTAGGAAGAAGACGAGTTGAGGATAAAGCTTTGGCTTCGAAATCTTCCATAAAAAGATTCGCCACAATAGGGGAAAGAGGGGAACCCATGGCAACACCACAAGTCTGTTCGAAGAATTCACCCTCGAAGCAGAAGAACGTGGAAGTGAGACAGATCTCCACGAGTTGCGCGGTATCGGGATCCGTTAGGCGATAGATCACTTCCAAGGCCTCCTTTATAGGGATGCAAGTATAAAGGGAGACCACATCAAAGCTGACAAGAATATCTTCGGGGCTAAGCTTAATATCCTTAAGCTCCCTAACAATGTGCTCCTAGTCCCTAAGATCTCTTTAAATTTATTTCCCATCTATCAGATCTATCGTTTTGGTGATGGGAAAACAATGGAGCTTTCTCCAAATCAAGTAGTTATTAGATAACTACATGATCTAGTAGTTTTTGTTGTTATTGGATAGGTTGATCAGATCTTCTAAACTTTTCTTATTCTAATTAGGACCAAGATCCCTTTCCTAAAGGAAAACTTTAAGGGAAACAACACCTTTTCAGTTGGTGCATAATGATTTAACGACCTTTTCATCTCCTTTTTCAAGTGCCCAATTTTCACTAACCTTTGTTGATGATTTCTCATACCACTCTTGGGTGTACTTAAGTACAAGAATGAAGTCTTTGAAACCTTGAAGACCTTTAAAGCTTTTGTTAAGAAACAATTATTGTGCTCCATCAAGAAGGTCCACTCTGATAACAGGGGCGGGCGGGAGGTCGGGGATATGTCAATATAGCATTTGAAATTTTCTATAGAGAACAAGGCATACTTCATCAACACTCTGATCCCTACACTCCTCAACAAAATGGTGTTGCTAAAAGGAAGAACCAAACACTCAAAGAGATGGATAATTGCATGATTCAATCCAAGAATTTGGCACCTTCATTATGGGTTGAAGCAATGATTTGTGCCAATTATATTCGAAATAGGATGCCTCATAAGGAAATTCAACATATGAACCAGTGGAAGCTTGGACACATGAGAAGCCTGATGTCTCTTCTTTCAGGGTATTTGACAGTCTTTCTTGGTCATTAATTCTAGAGGAAAAGTGCAAAGACACGAAAAGTAAGAGTCAACCACTGATATTTGTTGGTTATTGTGAGGACATGAAAGCTTATTGGCTCTTTGATCCTACATCTAAGGAGGTTTTGTTTCGAAGAGATGTTCACTTTAATGAAAACAACAATCCAAGATCTTCTTCCCCTCCTTCCTCATCTTTAACTGTTGATAATGGTTCTAATCATTGTGATGTTTCTATACATCTGCTAGAAGAAGAAATTTCTACTAAATGTCCTCATCCAGAAGAAAATCTACTAACCATACGATAAAAAAATTTCCTAGTCAAATTAGGAGCAGCTGGTTCCAGATCAATCCTTAAAGAGGAGCCTTCACGAGAGAAAGCATCATGATAGATATGGCTATGACACAAGTTATTTTAGTGATCTAGCCTCAAATCAACCATAATAAAAAGGAATCGCCGTTTTGGTTAATGCTGTTTTAGAAGATCCGCAATAATTTTATGAAGTTATTGGAATACCTGAATGGGAAGCTACCATGATAGATGAGTATTCTTTTCTGATGAAGAATCATATTTGGGATCCTCTTCCTCTTCCAAAGGAATGTAAGTTGGTATGTTGCGAGTGGTTCTATAGGACCAAATATACTGCAGATGGCTCTGTTGACAAACATTAAGGCACGTCTTGTGGCCAAGGGATTTTCACAAGTTGAAGGAATTGACTGTTCCAAGACCTTTTCCCCTATTGCCAAGATGGATTCCATACATCTTGTGATTTCTCTAGGTGCCTCCCAACGTAGGTTAGTTTACTAGATGCATGTAAAGAGTTCCTTTTTGCATGTAGATCTACATGAGGAGATTTACATGGAGCAACCCCCTGATTTTGTGTGGAATCCTTCACTTGTTTGCAGGCTTCGATGTTCCTTGTATAGTCTTAAACAATCTCCTAGAGCTTGGTATGAGAAGATGAACAATTTTTTGTTTGCTTTTGTGTTCAATTGATGTCATTATGATCCTACAATTTACACTTAGAAATAAGGTTTTGATTTGTTGATTTTAGTTTTGTGTGTGGATGATTTTGTCTGCACAAGGAGTTCTTCATCTATGATTCAGAATATTAAGGAAGCATTGATGGGAAAATTTGCTATGAGGGATCTTGGTTTGCTACATTACTTTCTTGGATTGCAAGTTCACTAGTCTTTAGAAGGGATCACCATATTCCAACAATAATATGCCCTTGATATACTTCAATTTTTTGCCATAACTAATTCTAAGCCTGCACTTACTCCTTTTCAGTTTGGTGTTACTCATACCACTTGTTGCAGCTCACCACAGGTGGAGCCTACATTGTTTCACCAATTGGTCAGCAATCTACTTTATTTCACACACACCTACCTTGACATTACTTATGTAGTAGGGTTGGTTTCTAGATTCTGTCAAGATCCTCATCAAAGTCACTGGAAAGTAGCGAAATGTATTTTGAGATATATTTAGGGAAATTCCAATTGTGGCATTCAATATACTACTATCTCTCGTGAGCTTGTGGGTTTCATAGATTCTGATTAGGTTGGATTAGTGGATGATCGAAATTCCACCTCTAGATTTGTTTTCTATATTGGTTTTTCTCCTATTGCTTAGTCCGGCAAGAAGTAATCAGTGATTTCATTATCTATGACAAAAGTTGAGTATCAAGCTGTAATTCTCACAAGTCAAGAAGTTCATTGGCTATGACAATCATTGCTTGACTTTGGCATTCATTAGGATCAATCTAATCTTATGTGGTGTGATAATTAGAGTGTAATATATATTTCTAAAAATCTCGTGGAGCATCAAAGGACCAAACACATTTAGATCCATATGCACTTCATTCGCCAACTTATTCAAGATGGCGTTCTTAGGCTAGAGTATGCACCTACTAAAGAACAAGCAACAAATATTTTCACAAAGTCCTTGGCATCACCAAGGTTTCTTCAATTATGCCAAATGCTTCGAGTGAAGGAAGTTGTCCTCATGGGGTCATCTCAAGTCTTCATCTAACTCTTCATTTGTCTCTTTCTTTCCTTCTTTTTATATATTCTCTTTTGGGGTAGAGATTTTTCCTATGGGATTTCTCTGTTTCTCCACTTATGAGAGGTTGTACATGGGTACCTCAGCAAGCCTCTTTGTTGGGACACATTCTTCCTCCCTACATTTTTCTTATGGGGGGGTGTTAGAGTTCCAGTGAAGAATCCTTGGAACTCATAATCTTACGTAGCATCCTTATATGGTGTGTTGTTAATATTATCTTCTAGCTATCACTAGAATATTTGTTGCTCCTATAAATTAGGTAGATGTACAACACATTTTCCTCAAGAAATGAAGTATTTTCTTGATTCTTCATTTTGGTTTGATCTCTTTGTAGAAGTGTGTTAGGTTTTGCAATATGATCCATGTGTGTTTTTTCACTCTTGCATGATTTTGTTAGTTGCATGGTTCTCTTGGTTTGGAAATATGGTCTATTTTGATTCTACTTGGCTTTCAACTTGCAGAACCACTAGAAGGCAACATATACATTTATTTTACCATGGTTTGGAGTATCTAGCAGTAGGTACTTCTGTTTGAATCACCTCCTTTTTCTCTCTAGCATTCAGTCTTTCAAACTTCTCTCCAACCCACTCTCATTTTTACTACATGTTGGGCTCCTAGGAAGATGGACCTTCCTTTATCTATTGAGGAGGGAGCCCCTATTTTTGCTCTCTAGAACCTAGAGCGACTATGAGGTGTTGGGGATCCCGATGGTTCCTATGGTTGTTATCGTCTTTAATATGAGCATCGAGTGAGTGCTTGTTTCAATATTGATCATTGGGCTAACAATGGTGTGTACATATTAGGTTCTTGAAGATCTCTATTTGATTAAAGAGGAGCACACCTTTGGATTTCTCTTTTTCTTGGAGGCCTTGCCCTGAACACTTTTTTCCATCATGGGAATCTGTAACTTATTGGAGTGATCTAGGCTAGGATCAAAATCAAACAAACTGGCTGGCACTAATAACCCAAAAGTATATCCAATATCCCACAAGCTAGATATACTAATCACTTGTGAATTAGTAAGGCCCTAGGTGTCCTGAAGCACATGGAAGTGGACCTATATCCTTTGGGACATCCACCCTTCTAGCCTTATCATAATGAGCCAACATGTTACTTGTGGGAATTTAATTTGGATGTGGAGGAGAACCAATAATCCACATAACTGCCATGGGTATGAACCCTTGACGAGGATGACTATCCATGATGGTGTTTATTTTTAGGTACCACACTTTTTACATCTTAAGTAGTAGGTTTTGGGCCACTTGTGAAAATATTTGTATTGTCATTGGGATTTATCTCCATGACCAACCTTGTTTTGAAGGACTTGGAGCTAGCCAATTTAGAGAGTTTTTGCATGATTTTTCAACATCAATGTCATATTCAACTAGAACCTCCATACTTTGTCATCATATGTGACATCCATTGCCATCATCTATAACTACTTACAGGGGACGGTGTGCAATGCTTCCTCAAGTGATTCTTTATGCTTCGCCATTTTGTTTGACATCAACTATCTTTTAATATTGGGCCTTGTATCAAGCATCAAGTTCTATTTTGACTCATCTATTGTAACAACTAGCTACCCATGAACCTTGGTGAGATGGATTGATATCCATACGGGTGCATATTTTATGAGGATTAATCTCTTTGCTTGTGAAGTTGGAAATCCTACATGAATCTTTGATGGTGCTGACAACTTGGGGCTACTCAGCCCTCTTTAGAGTTATGGCCATTTTTGTTTGTTTGGAACTTTTAGTGTCTATAGATGTCATTGTTCACTTGATGGTAGATGATGATTGCTTTGTTCGAAACCGTTGTTTTGTCTCCTTACCAACAACTATTTTTTTCTGAAAAATTTGTGTAGTAGTTGTTAGTATTCCCAATTTTTGTGCCTCTATAATTGAACCTCTTTTGCTTCATAATTCAAATAAGTTCATTGAGGTTATTTGACTCTCCTCTTCAGATTTTGGGTCATACTTCTTGATTAGAACTTTCAACCTCCACAGTCTCCAACTCTTGTCATTAAAAATGCATCAATGTGAGATCTACGATTTCAGCTTCAATGCCCTTTTCAACACTAATGATTTTCTCTCTTTTAGTGATGGGTTTTTTCCTACAAGTTTTTCTCCTTTTCTCAACTTATAAGAGTTTATTTTGTATTTGGGTACTGTTATCACTCAAACTAGCAGGGGGTCTAGGAAGGATCCTATAGAGTAACTACTAGGTCAAGGGGCAACAATGGAGCAATAGCCCAATGTCACCCTAGCTAAGGCTCCCTGCTCTTTATGGACTTTCACCGATGGGAGGAGACCTGGTATAAGAGGAATTACAATGAAAAATGGATCAATGATCGGATAGGGAGTGATTCCTAAAGCTTATTCACAAGAGAGACTCATTTAAATAGCTTATTTGCTTGAGAAGCAAGCTGTTGGGCTCTCTAAGAAGGGTTATGAGGATATCTTGGGCTAGGGTTGGAGGATATGCCTTGACAAGGGGCTTCCTAGACTTAAGGATCCTTGTGGAGAAATGGATTCTATGTAGTCCTTGTGGAATTTGAGTTGTGAAATTGTGGGACCACAGAGAACCCAGGTGGACTTAAACTAGGTCAAGGGTATGGAGTTGATTGACCAATGAGGGGCTTGACCTAATTAGGGAAGATAATAGGATCAAAGAACTAATTTTCTTTTGAAATTTGAATGCAATGATCCAAATGAGGACACTAACCCAAAATCAACCTAGGGAGAAAAATGATCCTGGAGCTATCGCTTGCGATATCTTAGGATTCCACCATCGGATTGTGCTCAAATTTGGAGGACCCCTTGAGAAGAGCCCGACACAATTGTGGACCAATTTTCAAGGTGTTTGGATGGATACAAAAGATATTGTGTGATGCCCTAGGAGACCTTCTGGGGTTAGGCTTAGAATTGGTAAAAGTGAAGAAAAGAGAGGCAAATTTGACCACCAAGGGGATACGAGGATCAGTTCCTTATTTCTTGGGCTTAATCATTAGGGGAATTTTAAGGTCTAAAATGATCCTCCTAGGAAATTATAGAATAATAGTGGAAATAATAAAATAAGATTGGATTACATCATCAAATTTCAGAGGAAAAAAGAAAAAGCTATTTTTTTCAACTCGTATTTTCAACTTATCTCCGTATGGTTTTACTCATATTCGAGCAGAAACACTTGTTGGATGAAGAATTTGATTCCTCATCCAAGGAGTACCCATGTTGCATACTTTTGATGGACCCTGCTACACAAAAAATGAGAAATACATGAAAAAACGTGATTGCAATCACGTTTTTTCATGTATTTCTCATTTTCGTTTGTTAGCAGGGTCCATCAAAAGTATGCAACATGGGTACTCCTTGGATGAGGAATTAAATTTTTCCTCCAATGAGTACTCTCGCTCAAAATTTGAGTTAAAACTTTTAAGGAGATAAGTTGAAAATACCGAGTTGAAAAAATAGTTTTATTATTTTATTATTTTTTAATCTTTTTACTTTTTTACTCCAAAAATGGTGAATCATCCCCCACGGTTGACATAATCATCTTGAATCCTGTTGGTTCTTATAAAGTTTATTCTGGTTGTAAATTTTTCTTAGGATGTCCATTTTAGATCTCAAAATTCCCCTAATGGGAGTTAAGATACACATAGATCGAGAATTTCGTGGGTTAAGGAGCCCTAACAAGTGGATCGAATATCACTGTAGACCATCTGTAAGAGTTGGAGTAGTGACATAAGCCCTTCCTCTATAGCGGGAGGCATCTTGGAACATCTTCCAAGTGTATGGTGCAACTGTGGAGCCAGTTGGGCATGGTGGACCAGGTGCATCATCCTCATCCAAAAGGTGGAACACGAACAATCAATGAATGTTGTTGGGATCCATGAAGTAATATCTTCTATGGTGGAGGCCCATGGCTCTCAATGCTCACCCTACAAGTGCCAATGTGGCCCTTTGGAGGGCTAGGACCCTGTATAGGGAGACCAAGCCCTAAATGAAGACCCACCTGCAATTTTGCATAAGATCCAATGTGTCCCCTTGCCTTCTAATACAATAAATCATTAGACTAATCAATTAGTACTACTTATAAATCATGGGATCAATGGGGCATTTCATGGTGGCATTCCCTTCCATAGTGAGTTTTTGCATGTACAAGTGTCCCCAAGCTCAATAGGGGGTTAACCAAGTACCCTATTAGGTTGTTTCAACTTCTAAAGGTGGTGACAAGTCCATGGTACATATTTTAAGAGGTAGGTGGCAAAGGATATCATAATGGAATGGAGTGGGGATCAGGGGAATCATCCAGGCCACATGGTCAAGGTGCAAGGGTAACTATAATAAGGGAAGCCCACACTTGGGTATATGAGTGTAGGAGGGAGAAAATAGTGGTACATAAGTCACTGCGACCTTTGTTTTTCCGCCCTTCTTCATATGATTTTTTACCTTTGATTAATTTTTCTTCATAACTTCTCAGGGATCCAACGGATGGAGAGCATGATGTGTAATATATATTAGTGGATACCCCCTTAAGGTGAGGCAGTTCATTGCCCACTAGGGGTTGGGACAATCATGGGTTCCATAATGATGAAGGGGGCTTAACTAGGGCCTATTATCACTCAGGTTGTCCCTTGGCTCCTTAAGGGATACGGTTGAGGTAACACCAGACCAATCTTTGGACTGCGGGTCCTAGCCTACCTGCAATCAGAGAGGGCTCTCTCTTCATAATTTAGCTTTGTTTAGGGTTATCTTAGGCTATATATGATGCACATGGGTTTTGTTTGAGTTTGGCGGGATGGTTGATTTATTCAGGCAGAGTTGGCATGTGAAGCGTAAGAAGTTTAGAGCATTGGGCATGGAGTCAAGGATTAAGGGCTGCTGGTGTGCTTTCTTTGGCAAAGAAGGAACTACAGAGCATAATAGTTAAACAAGGAATAATATCAGGCTAGAATGAGGATGAAATGGATGTCAGGGAATGAAAGACATCTAAGTAGCTTTCATTATGCTAACAGAGGGAAGGTGAGTGAACATTATATAGGAGCAATTAAGAAATTCCTAAACAATATTCATATATGAAGGAACTAGTGTAGATATGAGCGAATAAGTATTCATATTCATAACTATTTCAGAAGAAAACATAGAGAAATAACAGGAATTGAGGACAGAGTACGGCTATGTGACATCTGAGCTATTCTTTCTTCCTGCAATTTTAGATCATGACACAGATATGATATAGCAAACATAGCAACTGAAAACAGGTGAGAAAAACTTATTGTTCCATAAAGAAGCACAAGAATCCTGTAATCTATTCTTCAGCCATCAAATCCACATTAAACAGTCCAAACACAAGGTATTCCAGCAATCTCTGTTCATTAAATCTCTCAAAGCATACAACGCAAGTCTCAAATGAGATTATCAATCAACCACCCTTTAAAATCGTCCATAGGGTGGTTTATATAAAGAATATGTACAGACTTAGATCTCTTGATAAGATCTCAAGGAAAATATCTCAAAAATATCTATCAAACAGATCCAAATAGATCTGAAGTAAATCAGTGTTTGCTGCTAAATTGTACTCAAAATAAATGCATGAAAGACTATATGAGCTGCGCTAGGGCAGCTGGCATCTCGGAATAAATATCTAAGGCTGCGCATGAGGCAGCAGCCTCAAAAAATAGATTTGAAAGTGTCATTTGAGCCATGCGCTGGCCTCATAGTCATCACTGCGTATTTGGCCTGCAGCGCTGCCCCCAAATGTGGCTCGATACTCTGTATTTTTAATAACTGGACATTGAATCCTTTTGTCTGCATCGTTTAGGCGGTTCCGCTGGCCTTAAGTGGCACTGATTCCTTTAAAATCTGATATGAATAGTCTTTAATAGATTTAACTATGTTCTGGTGAGTTTTAAAGGATTAGAGCTGCCTCTTTGACTTTGATGAAGGTCTTTGAACTGTTCAATCACATTTTTTAATCTCTTTATGGCAAAAATAACTGTTGTGGCGCTTTCTGCAGGCTTCTGGAGGTTTCGGCGTTTGGCCGATCGAAATATTATCAAAATTGAATCAAAACTGCATAATAAAGGAGGACTGCGTACTGGTAGCATGCTGAGGCCGAAATCCTGCTGTCTGGAGCTAATATGGACTGAAGCGATGCAAAATGGATAGAGAATGACCAAATTCCCTTTGAACATATTGCTTGCAAATCAGCTTCCCTTCAATCTCCTGCGCTTGGAAACAAGCTGGCAAAAAGATATCAGTAGCGGGGTCCCATATTACAGTGTCAATTCCATTTAGAATGCCAACATAATTTTCACGATATTGCATTAGTGTATTGGACAACCAACCCGTGCAAAGTGTTTCCTGAACATATGTTGGTGAAACTCTATGCTCCATAGCGCATGCCAATCATTTGGGCAAGTCCACATGGTTCATACATGGAAGGAACTAAGACAATATCTACAGCAGCATACAACATGTGTGATAGCTCCTCACTGTATGTCAGGAGCAGACGTACATTGTTACTTTCCTTGCACCGACTGGAAAGATTCTCGAACTCTGCTTGGACTCTCCCATCCAGTGTTGTCCCAAGCAAAATGAATTTTCCACCATGATGATCGTGGAGATGACATTACCCAGCCATTGACAGTGCTTATAGGGGAAGCATCAACATCTACCTTTGAATGCCTAGAAGTTGGGCATCTAGAAGCACTAGAATCTGCAATATGGCTTCCACTGAACACCCTTTCAATAGTTTGAACAGTTTTCATTGACGATACTTTCGCAGTTGATGCATCACAATTACCCACATCTGAATGATCAGGCATCTCCTTATTTTCCAAGTCAGATGAGTCTGATCCAAGATTTTGAAATCCAGTGGAGTCAAAGGGTTTCCCTACCAACATCTTTAAATGCAAGCCAAGGAAAAAACTAGGTGCAGCTGCAAAAGTCAGCAAAAAGGATGGAATGGCCGAACCACTCTCAAAATTAACACTGCAACCATTCCTTCTGCAATTAGGAGATTCACTTCTGCAGAGATTCATTTTTTAGATTCTGCTGTAGAAGAAATCCTATAATCCACATCATGAAAACTCTTCTCTCACAAAGCATTTAAAATATTTGCCCTTGGATGAAACAGAGGAATTTTCATACCAGAACCCTCCAAAAACATAATTGAATTCTTGAAAGCCATGTGCCCAGACATTTGACCATTACAACTTCCAAAGAAGAATAGATTTGCATTATTTCGACTTGGCAGAGGAGAATTTTTCTAGAGGACGCAGAGAATTTCTAGCGTTCTCTTGAGCTCCTTTAGCTTTGCTCTTGATATCACCTGAAAGTTGTAAAAAAGAAAGCTAAGAGGCTTGTTGAAACCTGGAGAGAATGAAATCTGAACACTGCCTGAGGGGACTGGTACTTGCACATCAACAAGCTTCATCGATCCTAAGAACATGAAAGAACATTTATTTTGTAATGGATTCAAAACTGAGATCATAATCTTGCTAAAACCATTGACAACTTCCCACAAAGAACCCCCAAATGAAAACAAGCTTGAACCTGAGAAATTATCCGCCACCAAAATATCCAACCAGACAATTGGCCACACAGGAAAGACCATTCCACACTGCTTTTGAATCAAATTATTATGACAGAAAACATGTTGCAGTCCATATCCAGGATACATTGGAGGCAAGAAGTTCCACAAAGATAAGATTGGGTGCTTTCTATTAAGTTCCTTAGAAGAAATAAAACAACGAAGTCCATGTCTAGAAATTATCAAGTACTTTAAGAGCGTCATGTGACTAATGAACACAACCAATTCTGCAACACGTTTTATTGCATCGACTGAGCCCATCCAACAGAAAATCCAAAGAGCCAGAGGAAATGATTGTCAACATCAATAATTTTAGTCAGGCATGTTGCAACTCTTTTGTTTTACTATCAGAATGATGAGGACAACGTTCCTCGTCACCCCAGTCATGTGCTACGGTCCATGTATTTTGCACTATGACAGGGTCCTCTGTAAGCTTATCTCCTTGGAGACGCACATTATAATGCAATATAATAGGAGGATCTGGATCCTCATAGGTGAAGCTTAAGGGACCTTCGTTGCCTTGTCTACCAGCTAGATCGACAGCTAAAGCAGGTCCACATCTCTGTACAAGATCATGAAAGTGTCGTTCTACAACTTTTGGCATTTCATCAGTATTAATTATATTCAACTTTGGCTTATAAGTAAGGTCTACAATCTGCTCCCACAAAACTGGAATAGAACCACGCACCTGCAAATATGATGTTATAAATCCATCGCTTGAATGTATCATAGGAACCAAATTGGAGACCAGCATAAGGAACAATCTCAACCAATGTTGGTGATAATCTAGCATATAATCCTCGGATACCTCTGGTTCTTGTAATTTCTAGAAAGGCAGACCGCAAGTTTGGATAGACCTTTGGCTCACCCTGTGATGCTAATACTATGCGTAGAAGGTCAAATGGATATGATCCAACAGTTGCTGCAGATCCCGCTAGCCCCCCACTAACATAAGACAAATATGGTAATCGAGCATGGTCCTCTGCCTTACTAGAACCCGCAACAAAATGACTTAAACTTATGTAGAACAACAAATTGTATTGCTGTATAGGGCATCACCATGAGAAGTGCTGGAACATTCCCCCTCCATAATCCCAGCATTCCTTCCTCCCTTAAAATGTCTCTGGTGGCCTGTTTCCATAGAGGTGGTATCTTCCTTAAACCTTCAAAATTATGTGTCCGCTGTGTATTAAGAGTTAAATCAGTTTGGTAGGAGAAGTATAAGCCAGAACTTGTCTCTACAATTTTTAAGAGGCTCACAAAGTAAGCTTCATCTCTTTCCTCTGCAGTAGAAAGCTCCAATGCCTTATTGCAAGATAGAAACTTCAAGGACTTTATTTGAAAAACAGGAAAACCTTGATGCATGCCAACCTGCTTTTGAGAAGTTATTACAAATACATATGTACCTGCAAGTAACTTAATTGCACCAACTACACCATAAATAACAGTCATTTCCACTGCACTAGTGATAGGTGCTTCACCTGCACAACCAATAGCATACATGATGATCTTGATTAGATTTAGAGACCCATCTGAACGACTTATAGAAAGAGGCTGGTAAGATCCACCGTCAGACGGTTTGATGATGTACTCCTATGGATATTCTAGCAGTTGCATTTTCGCGCAGAGTCTTGGTATGTTCTCCATTTCTTCCATTTCCTTTGAAATTACGAGACCTTGGAGAACCTTGACCCATTTTGTTCACATTCCCTTTAGTAAATGGCTTAGGCTGATTTGAACTGTGGAGTGGTATAACTCATCAAAATTTGGAACACAACAGTGGCACTTTGACTAGCACACTCTTATGGCATCCTTCTTTGGCTTCTGTTAGAAAATATGGAGCATTGCAGGATGCATAGTATGACATATTTGGCATGTAAAAATGTTGATCATGAAAGATGAATAACCTGCTGCAGCAGGAGGCTAACAGGGCCCATAGGAACTAGGGCGATGACCATAGATAAGGGGTAGAGCTCATGTTTGGCTTTTTCCCATTTGCTAAATTTGTATGTCCCAACCATATTTTGCATTTTGTGGTCCATTTCCTAATTAGAGTGGCCAAATTATGCTTTTATTTTCTTTCTAGATGCATCAACCTCTGGGGTATCGTTTTAGGTCCGACCCAAGGTATGGACAAGGGGAGGAGGAGGCTAACCATGTGTGGACTCAGTGGACCCATGTGGACCCATATGGGAAAAGAGATGAGTGGGGCTCAAATGAGTGGAAAGGGAGTATTAATGTAGGTCGTATCGGGAAGTGGGACTAGGTAACCAAAATCGAGATTTCCCATGTAGCACCAACCCTAAAGCTAATGGCCAGTAAATGAGATCCTACTAGACTAGGATACGAGGGTAACCATGAAATCGAGCAATGGAGACAAGAATACAAACCTAATCCACTCTTTTTGCCAAATCCCCCCACCAATTCATGCCCAAAAGTCCCCATGATAAGTAAGGAAAACTGCTCAACTATACCAATGAAAACCCATACCTTTGGGGTTGAAAAGCCCACCTTCAAACATACATTCATAACAAATGGGTGAGGGACCACATGGATGGCTTAGTGGCAAAGAAAATGGCACATCAAGCTATCTAGCGACTGCAAGGGGTTGCTGGCTGCCACCTGAGGACCATCTAAGAGAAAATTTTTCTCTTATATACACTACCCACAAGTGGTGGGTAACATTTGGCTCCAACAGGGACATGATCTATCGAGAAGTGCGCGGAGCTGCTCGAACGAAAGGTCATGAGAACACCAACAATCTCTTGGTACCGTAGACCTGTTTCATGCACATGTCAAAGACCAAGCACACGGGAAACATGTTTTTGTGGTGTCTTATGATCACCCATGCTTAGTATTAGGTCATGTTACCCACCGTTTTGTGGGTGATGTTATCACTTAAGAAATGGTTTCTAAATTCAGAGCATTAGTTCTATTCCAATCCTCTCTTGGTCTAGTCTTTCCATGGTTGCTTTAGTGTCTAAGATCTAGAAAAAAGTCTTGTTGGTATGGTCAAATAAGGTCAACACTCTGTTCTTGCCCATCACTGGTCCCACATCACACATTATTTCCATGTGTCAATTTCAAGGTTTACATTTTACATTTGTTCCTAAGTCATAATGTTAGATGGTGGTTAAGTCTCTTTTATGGTTTTTAGAGTCCAAGTCATAGGGTTAGAGTCTCATTTCCATCATCAAATAAAGCTCAACAACCTTGGTTTACACTTTATGGATCTCATATCATGTTTTGAAAGTCATGTGTTTAGCCATTTTGAAAAAATTTTGAAACTTGCTACGAATCCACGTTTTCATAGCGCAGATAGTGTAAAAAACTAGTTTTGCGCTACGAAATCACTGAAGCAGCCTTTTTTCAGCAGAAAAAATATTTTAAGTAGTCAATTTCGAAAAGGTCTCTTGAGCAACTGAAAGAATATTTTGGAAAACTGAAAGAAGTTTTTCTTCCTAACACACTAAAATACAAAAACCTCTTTCAGTTTTTTCAAATTCATTCTGAGGTGGGAGAAATTTATGGTTGAACTTGCGCTATGAAACTGTTGTAGGTGCAGTTTTTCACAAACAGACTTTTCCTTTTTAACACCTGTTTTTCAAAGACATATTCTGGGCAGTAGGAAAGGTATTTCAAAAAACAAAGAGAGGTTTTTGTTCAGAATGGATTGTTTCAAAAAAGCCTCCTTCATTTTTTCAGAATACATTTTGTATGAGATGATATGAGCTCTGTCTCAACACCTATTTTTCAGCCAGAACAGAGCAAGGGACAGTATCCTAGTTTCTAGGAACATCAAAAGGATGAGTCATCAAGGGCCAGCTGGAAGGTTATGAGAACCATCAAATTCGACTTCATGGAGTTTTAGGTGTCAAAGTATGCTTTAAATGTTTAGATAAGGTTGGTGTAATCACATCAAAGGAGTTACACTCCTAGTTGTATTAGGTCTCTAAGACTGCTAGTTAGTTGTCAAATGCATTTAAAGGTTTGTTTTATGGTTAGAATAGGTGTCACTGATGGAAAATTCGAATTCTCTTGATGAGGGACGATGGAATCCTAATTGTAAATGCTATATATGAAGCAAGAGGTTGAATTAGCAAAGGCTTTGAAGACTTTTTGGGCCTAGCTACTGCTTTATGCTATTGACTATAATCAGTAATGTAGAGAGGTTTTTCTGAACATATCTGAGTTCTCATGGGGTTAATGTTGTCTTGATTTATATGTTACTTTGAATCATTTGCAGTAGATCTCATTGCTATTACTTAGAATTCACAACTATGTGCTCTGACTTCTTTTGGAAATGAGATCACTGTGTCTTTTTGCAGTTTGTGAGTAAACAATCTTTGAACTACTAGTAGCAAGTTTCATTATCATTACTCAGAATTCATGCCCACATGCTCTGACTCCTATGAACTTCAAGTTATTGAGACTTTCCTGAATGTGTCACTCTTTCATTGAAGTATATACAAGTCTCAGTTTTATAAGAAGAGTTATTTGTTATCCTTATCTCTCTCACTGACTCCATATCCCAATGGTAGCAAGCCTTCTTCTTTTCAACCTACAAACACACAAAACCAAGATAGAGTTAGCCATCTATATTATCATTAATCAATATCATTAACCCTTGAGATAGCCCTCTCAAGTTGAGGAGGCTAAGCCTCAGCCAAAAGTTGGTTTGAAATAGTTACTTAGAGTCAACCTGATCAACAACCTATCAGGACCTGATTTTGAGATAACAAGTGATATCCCTAGGATACATTTTTTCTCCAAGATGGTCCTTAGTCGGCAGCCAACAACCCCTTGCAGCGACTAGCTAGCTTATTATGCCATTTCTCTGTCACCTGAGCGAGCCATGTGGTCCCTCGCCAATCTACCATAATAGTATGTTTGAAGGTGGGCCTCTCGAACCTAAATGTATGCCTTGTAATTTGGTAATTGAGTATTGTAGTTTGCTTATCATGGACACTTTTGGGCATGGATTAAATGGGGGATTCTTCGGAAAGCATGGGATTGGTCTATGCTCCTATCCCTTAGACCCCTTTTGGATACTAACCTTGGATTCTAGTCCCATGGGATCTCTTTTACTGACCATTTGGCTTTAGGGGTGGTATTTCATGGGAAACCTTGATTTTGGTTGCGTTGTCCTACTCCCTTAACCGCTTATATTACCTCCTTTCCACTCATTATTACCCCATTCATCATTTCTCCCACCTAGGTCCACATTCCTCCACTGGGTCCACATAGGGTTAGCTCACCCCTTCCCCTTGCCCTCACCTTGGGTCAGGCATGGAATGATGCCCCAAAGGTTGATGCAACTAAAAAGAAAGATAAAAGCATATTTGGCCACATTCAATAGGAAAATGAACCACAAAATGGAAAATATGGTTGGGACAAACAGATTTAGCACATGGGAAAAATCCAATACATGAGCTCTACACCATCATCAAGGCCATCACCTTGGTTCCTACAAGTTCTATGAGCCTTCTTCATCATATAGGAAGCCATGATTGTCCCAACCCCTAGTGGGCAATAAACCACCTTATCTTAAAAGGGGGTATTCACTACTATAACTTATGCATCATGCTCTTACCCCTTAAGCCTCGAGCATTTAATCAAAGAAAATCATGAAAAGGAAAAAGACATATAAAGAAGGGTGGAAAAATCAAGGTTGCGGCACCTCATGTACCATGATTTCTCCCTCATATACATTGTAAACCCAAGAGTGGGATTCCCTTTTACTATCTACGCTTGTAGCCTAGCATGTGGCCCAGGGCTGCCCCTTCTCATCCCTTTCTTCATTCACCTATCTGTCACATGCCACCTCCTTTTGAAGGATGTACCTTGAACATGTTATCCCCTTTAGAAGTGGAAACCACCTAATAGGATACTTGGTTATCCCCACTTGGATTTATGAGACGTTGGCACATTCCGAAGCCCATTATGGAAGTGCAGGCCATTATGAAGTCCCCACCTGTGGTCCATGGTTGGTAAGCTCATTTACTCGATTTCTCTAATGACTTGTTGTACTGGAAGGTTAGGGAACACATTGGATCTTATGGAGGATTGCAGATGGTCTCCATCTTGGGTTTAGTCTCCCTATGCAGGGTCGTAATCCTCTAGAGGGCTACATTGGCACATGTAGGGTGTGCGTTGAGAACCACGAGCCTCCACAATAGTAGACAACACTTCATGGATCCTCGAGGATGGCCAGAGATGCTCGAGATCCTCCCATTGGATGAGTTAGATGCACCTGGTTCAACTATGCCCAATTAGCCCCACAAATGTACCATGCACTTGGCAGCTAACCCAAGACATGTAGGATGATGTGGCATCCCATACACCATTGTCTACGATGATCTACAAGCATCTTCAACTCATTTGGAGACCCTTGAGGTCACTATTGTGCCCCCACACCCATTGTCCATCACTTTTGAGGGTCCTACTCTTCATTATGGCACACATAGATCTCATCAGGCCTCTTAGAGGGCCCTACGACATGCATAGATTATCATTTGACCTCTTAAGAGACATTCTTTCATTTGTGAGCTAGTTTGGTGGGCTTGTCACCAAAAGTTAGAATATTAGCACATTATTTCATTTTTGGGGCTTATGTAGGCCAATGAGGCTACTTTGAACTCCTCATTAGTGTATGAATACAAGTGAGATGAGTTCATTTTCTCATCATCACTTTGGATTGGATCTCTTCTCTCTCTTGAGAATTTCGTACTTTTTCTTGGAGGATGAATTAGAGTTTTATGGATGAATTTTGATGTGTGGATTTGGTTTATTTTTTCTTAGAGCTTCTCTATTGTCAAATTGTGGATGGTTGGATATACTCTATTACATGTAAGTACATGCTTTTAATGTTATTCTTGTTTTACTTTGTCATATACATTGTACTGGGATTTTCACTAATTTTAGGGCTAATTACTACATGCATTTACTGCTTAAATTGTGGAATTTTGTCTCTATAAAACATCTCTCAATGTATGTGCCATGTAATCTGAATGAAATTTCCTAGGGGTAATTTTATCAATGAATTCATCTTGATAAGTCATCACCTTTTCTACATCAAAGTATAAAAGTTGCAAGATTGCTTCTCTTTGACCTAGAAAGCTAGCGAAGTGGTCTTGAGGCCTCTTTGACTAAGAACCAAAGGTCCTCATTCATATTTATCATAGAATCCATTCTCCCAAGACTAATCACTGATTTACCAATAGGTGGTGACCTTAAAATCAACTATTTTTCACCTTTCCTAGGTCTAGCCAAGTTGGGTTATCTAGGGCATCATTTTCTCGACAGAATAGCCCTCCAAAAAGTTTTATCTCCTAGATCTTCCTACCCTGGTGTTTCCTCAATGCCTCCTCCAATTTTGAAGCCATTCCGACAGTGGAGTTATGAAAAAAGTCAAGTCATATCTTCAAGATCAAACTTTTCCCTAACATACCCAAGGCTAGTGCCTCATAGGATCAATTCAACACCTTTAAGTGAATATTATTTCTTTGATCCTTTCCCTCTCCTTTTTTGGGTTAAGAACATTATTGGTTGCTAAAATATTACCTCCTAACCTAGGTTGGGTCCACTTGGTCCCGTGTGGTCCCGTTCCTCTGAAATGACAATTCTTCAAGAACCATTTGGGATACCAATTTCAATAAGGATTTTAGGGATTGGGAAACTCTTTCAAAAGTCATATTCCCTAAACCTAGCCCTCAAATCATCCCATCCTTCTCCTAGAAGACATTGTACCTTGCTTAGAAAGCAGCAAGCTCTATCCTTCAACCTATTCCGAAAATGGATCTTTTGGGTCACTTCACAATCACTCATTGATTTATCCTTCATTGGTGACTCCATAATATATTGAGTCTCCTTCCATCAGTGAAATTCTGTAAATAGTAGGGAGCCTTAGCGAAGGTGACAATGGGCTAAGTCTCCATTTGTTTCCCTTGGTCTAGCATTTTCCCTTTAGGTCCCCTGCTAGTTTGAGTGGTAACATGCTACAAAGTCAACGAGAAGTAAAAGTGAAATTTTAATCTATATGCAACTAATTTGTTATGAAATATCATATGATGTTAGTTCTAATGCGAAAATTAGCATGCAATGCATCCTACACTAACATGCATATAGTAAGGCTAATACTAGGCGTAATCATAAAGCCAATGCAACCAACATATCATCAAATCAATATAAATATGGCTGCCTATATAATCACTCATGCAACAAATCCCAAAGTGAATGCAAAACCAATCACATGAAGGATGATGCAGGAGGTGGGAAAACATGGTTTCCATGTAAGGTAAGAGGAATCCCCAAGAGAAGAAACATGAGTAAATCTAGAACTGTGGGGCCTTCTCCCTAAATACACAATGGTGGAAGGAATGATCACCCTTAAGAACTTATTGTCATAAAAATTGTGCTTTGTAGATACCACAAGGTCGCAATGAGAGGGGGATGAAGGGTGAGGGAAAGAAGGAGTGCAATGAATAAGTTGCTCAAGGTGATTGTCCCATTGGGGAGGGGAGGTCATAAAGTGATCAAAACCCTGAGGGTGTGTCCAAGGAGATAAAATATAGTCAATAAGGGGCTCTTCCTTGACACTATACTCAAAAGGGGGAAAGGGCTCATGGTCACTTGGGATCATATGACAAGGGGTGAGGGAATCACTTGAGGAAGACTCAAGATGATGAACAAGAGGAAAAGGCAAAGGGGAGGGTAAAGTGCCATATTCAATGAGTTTTTCTTCCCCAAAATCATAATCTAAAGGCTCAAGTGGTTTGGATATAGAATCATAAGGAGGATAGGTCAAAGCCTTATCTATTTCCTCATTATTAGAATAAAAAATTGCGTTTTCCCTAAAAGGAGAATTGATTACTTCCAACTGCCCCTCTTCATGCAAGGGAAAATAACAATTCTCCTTCCCAAGGGTATCGATGGATATGTCATCATAAATAATGCTCGAGAGAAAGGGGAAACCAATCTCAACCTCATCCTCCTTGTCAGTATCGTAAATGGGAGCATAATCAAATTGAGGCCCAACAATTTCCCATTTCTCCTTTTCAATGCAGAAATAATCTTCAATGTTATCTTCTAAGGATCTCATGGGATCACCTTCCTCAAGGTTCTCAAAAGGAGAGTCATCAAGAGTGTTACCTTTGAGAAAGGTAAGGATGTTCGCAAAATCATCCCCCTTTTCGTCATGTAGACCTAAGGAGGACTTATCATTTTGTTCATTACCAAGGTCCTCTCCAACTTCTCTAGATTGGTTCCATTCCTCATTTTGACGATGATATTGCACACTTGAGCTTTCGTGAATGTCGTCGTAACCATCCAATTGATTATCCTTTGTGGAACTTTGTAACTGGTCATAATATTTGGCATTGATTAGGCCATTCATAACATTCAAAGTACATGTTAGGACAACAAGGTCAAGGATATAACTACAATCCCTCTCATATCCATATCTTCCAATAAATCTTGATAAAATTCTGTAAATTTTTCCACATTCTTTTACAGTTCTTAAATGTCTCATACAATGAGTTCTATAAATGTAGAACCAAGATTAATCTCTTTTTTACGATAGTCCATTTTTAATAATTTTTCATATTATGATTAAAATGGATTGATTGGGGTGAATTAAATTGCCTTGATATATGCTTGTTTCATCCTAGAAGCATTAAATTTGAAGTTCAATGAAGAACTAGGCTTTGTTCTTCTAATGGCGTCACCAATAATGATATGTCAATATGTTGTATGGGGAAAAAACACACGTCTTGTTTCCTTGGCAACGACACCAGAAATGTTACTTCTCAAACTAGCACGGGTCCTAGGAGAAGATCCTATAGAACAACTACTAGATCAAGGGGCAAAAATGGAGCGATAGCCCAATGTCACCTCAGCTAAGGCTCCCTGCTCTTTACAGACTTTCATCGATGGGAAGATACCCGGTATAAGAGGAACTACAATGATAAATGGATCAATGATCAGATAAGGAGTGAGTCCTAAAGCCTATTCACAAGAGAGACTCAATTAAATAGCTTACTTGCTTGAGAAGCAAGTTGTTGGGCTCTCTAAGAAGGGTGATGAGAATACCTGGGTCTAGGGTTGGAGGATATGCCTTGACAAGGGGCTTCCTAGAGTTAAGGATCCTTATGTAGAAATGGATTCTATGTAGTCCTTATGGAATTTGAGTTATGAAGTTGTGGGACCACAGAGACCCAGGTGGACCCAAACTAGGTCAAGGGTATGGAGTTGATCTACCAAAGAGGGGCTTGACCTAATTAGGGAAGATAATAGGATCAAATAACTAATTTTCTTTTGAAATTTGAATGAAATGTTTCAAGTACTAACCCAAAATCAACATAGGGAGATAAATTATCCTCGAG
This sequence comes from Pinus taeda, assembly GCA_000404065.3. Lineage (NCBI taxonomy): Eukaryota > Viridiplantae > Streptophyta > Pinopsida > Pinales > Pinaceae > Pinus > Pinus taeda. The sequence goes on from APFE031343809.1 coordinate 190,335, forward strand.
CTAGGGCTTGCGACATCTCAAGATTCCATCATCAAATTGCACTCAAATTTGGAGGACCCCTTGAGAAGACCCCAGTGATATTGTGGACCAATTTTCAAGGTGTTTGGATGGCTACAAAGGATTTCTTGTGATGCCCTAGCAGACCTTCTGGGGTTAGGCCTAGAATTGGGAAAAGTGAAGAAAAGAGAGAAATTTGACCACCAAAGGGGTACGAGGATCAGTTCCTTATTGCTTGGGATTAATGGAGTAAAGATACACATAGATTGAGAATTTCGTGTATTAAGGAGGCTTATTTGATCTTTTCTAGCCTCTCTAAGGGAAAAAACTAGGTCAATACAGATTTATACTTCAAATTTGTCAAAGAGATGAAGTTTCGAGGTCTTTCAACCTAAGAGTTGCCTCTAGGAACATTCACCGACTCTCTTCAAGTACACCATATGCATTAAATCACTTATTCAAGGTTCCCAAAAGAATTTTGCATTACTTTAATCCATACAAGAATAATGATAATCATAACATGCTGTAAACTAGTTAAATGACAAGAATAACTTCAAAATTCGACTTAGATGAGAGAGAGGGTATATCCATTCATCAACTTTGCATTAAAAAGAAGCTTCAAGGACAATAGTGAAATCCAAACATCATAGTGCATCAAGAAAACTCAAAAAAATTTACCCAACAAAAAGTGTGGAAATCTCTCAAGAGATACTAATCCAATCCAAGTGATGATGATCAAAATGATTCATCACACTTGTATTTACACACTTCCTGATGAATTCAATTTAGGTAGTTAGGCCTAATTTAGCCCCCAAAATAAAATAATGTGCATAATAACAAAACTTTGGTGACAAGCCCAACAAATAGCTCAATATTGTAAAGATAAGCCTCTCAAGATGGTCAAATCATCAACAAAGTGAGTAGCTGGGCCTCTAAGGAGGCCTAATGAAGTCCAAGGGGTGCCATGATATATAAATGGACTCCAAACACAGTGGACAAGGGATTGGCCCCTTATTTTCCAATCAAGAACCTGTGGCACTCCCAAGTGGGTGTGGAGGCACAAGGACATCCTCATGGGTCTCCAAATGGATCAAATATGCATGTAGACTATCTCTAGGGACTGGAGTAATAACATAAGTGCTTCCTCTGCAACGAGAGGCATCTTGGAACATCTACCAAGTTTATGGTGCAACTGTGGAGCCAAATGGGCATGGTGGACTAAGTGCATTATTCTCATCCAAAAGGTAGAACACGTGTAATCAATGAACGCAGTTGGGGATCTATGAAGTAATATCTACTATTGTGGAGGCCCATGGCTCTCAACACTCACCCTACAAGTGTCAATGTGGCCTTCTTGAGGGCTAAGGCCTTGTACAGGGAGACCACGCCCCAAATGAAGACCCAATTGCAATCTTGCATAAGATCCAATGTGTCCCCTTGCCCTCTCATACAACAAATCATTAGAATAATGAAGCAATAATGATTACAAATCATGGGATCAATGGGACACTTAATGGTGGCATGCCCTTCCATAGTGGGCTTTAACATGTAAAGTGTTCCCAAGCACAATAAGGGGTTAACCAAGGACCCTATTAGGTGGTTTCAACCTATAAATTGGGTGGCATGTCCATGGTACACCATTTAAGAGTTAGGTGGAAAATGATATCATAATGGAATGGAGTGGGGATTAGGGGAATCATCCAAATCACATGGTCAAGGTGCAAAGGTATCTATAGTAAGGGAAGGCCACACCTGAGTATATGAATGTACGAGGGAGAAAATTGTGGTACATGAGTTACCACAACCTTTTTTTCTTCCCTTATTCATATGCCTTTTACCTTTGATTGATTTTTCTTCATAAATGCTCGAGTATCTAGGGGATGGAGATCACGATGTGTAATATATATTAATGGATACCCCATTAAGGTGAGGCAGTTCATTGCCCACCAGGGGTTGGGAAAATCAAGGGTTCCTTAATGACACTTTAATGATGGAGGGAGCACATCTATGGCCCATAGGAACTAGGGTGATGACCATAGATAAGGGGCAGATCTCATGTTTGTCTTTTTTCCACGTGATAAATTTGTATGTCTCGACCATCTTTTGCATTTTGTGGTCCATTTCCTATTGAGAGTGGCCAAATTATGCTTTTTATTTTCTTTCTAGCTGCATCAACCTCTGGGGCATCTTTCTAGACACAATCCAAAGTGAGGACAAGGGGAGGGGGAGACTAACCCTGTGTGTACCTAGTGACACATGTGGACCCAGATGGGAAAAGAGATGAATGGGGCTCAAATGAGTGGAAAGGGAGTAATGTAGGTGTTGTCGGGAAGCAAGACCACGTAACAACAATTGATATTTCCCATGTAGCACCAACCCTAAATGTAATGGCTAGTAAAGGAGATCCCACAAGACTAGGATACAAGGGCAACCATGAAATCAGGCAATGGAGACAAGAATACAAACCTAACCCACTCTTTCCACCGAATTCCCCCACCACTTCATGCCCAAAAGTGCCCATGATAAGGAAAACTACTCAACTATACCAATGAAAAACCATACCATTGGTGTCGGGAGGCCCACCTTCAAACATACATTCATAAAAAATGGTTGAGGGACTGCATCACTGGCTCAGGCGGCAGAGAAAATGGCACATCACATTCTCTGGGGGTTGCAAGGGGCTGCTGGCTACCGATTGAGGACCATCTAGGAGAAATTTTTTCTCCTATATACACTACCCACAAGTGGTGGGTAACATATAACTCCAACTTGGATGTGATCTCTCGAGAAGTGCGCGAGATTCTCAAACGAAAAGTCATGAGAACACTAACAATCTCTTCGTACCATAGAATTGTTACATGCACATGTCAAAGACCAAGCACACGAGGAAATATGTTTATGTGGTTTCTTATGATCACCCATGCTTAGTATTAGTCCACAAAATCAATAAGAAATTAAAGTGCAATTTTAATCTAGTTGTAACTAATCTATCATGAAAATATCATATGATGTTAGTACTAATGCGAAAATTAGCATGCAATGCATGCTACCCTAACATACATATAGTAAGGCTAATACTAAGTGTAATCATAAAGCCATTGCAACCAACATATCATAAAATCAATATAAATATGCTTGCCTATATGATAACTTATGGGACAAATTCCAAAGTGAATATAAAACTAATCACATGGAGGATGATGCGGGTTGGAGGTGGGAAAACATGGTTTCCATGCGAGGTAAGAGGAATCCCTAAGAGAAGGAACATGAGTCAATCTAGAAGTGTGGGGCCTTCCTCCTAAATACACAATGGTGGAATGAATGATCACCCTTAAGAACTTCTTGTCACAAACATTGTGTTTTGTAGATGCTAGAAGGTCACGATGAGAGGGGGATGAAGAGTGAGGGAAAGAAGGAGTGCAATAAATAAGTTTCTCAAGGTAATGCTCCCATTAGAGAGGGGATGTCATGGAGTGGTCAAAACCTTGAGGGTGTGTCCAAAGAGATAAATTATAGTCAATGAGGAGCTCGTCCTTGACACTATACTCAAAAGGGGGAAAGGGCTAATGGTCACTTGGGATCATATGACAGGGGGTGAGGGAATCACTTGAGGAAGACTCAAGATGATGAACAAGAGGAAAAGATAAAGGGGAGGGTGAAGTGTCATATTCAACAAGTTTTTCTTCCACAAAATCATAATCTAAAGGCTCAAGTGATTTTAATATAGAATCATAAGGAGGATAGGTAGGAGCCTTATCGATTTCCTCATTATTAACATCAAAGATTGGGTTTTTCGTAAAAGGAGAGTCGATTACTTTCAATTGCCCCTCTTCATGCAAGGAAAAATAATAATTCTCCTTCCCAAGCGTATTGATGGATATGTCATCATAAATAATGTCCGAGAGAAAGGGAAAACCAATCTCAGCCTCATACTCCTTGTCAGTATCATAAATGGGAGCATAATCAAATTGAGGCCCAATAATTTCCCCTTTCTCCTTTTCAATGCTAAAATAATCTCTAATTTCATCTTCTAAGGAGCTCATGGGATCACCTTCCTCAAGGTTCTCAAAAGGAGAGTCACCAAGAGTGATACCTTTGAGAAAGGTATTGTTAATGTCAACTTACTTTCCATAGCCTCATCTTCCCTAACACGTGTTCACAAAATCATCCCCCTTTTCGTCATGCAAACCCAAGGAGGACTCATCCTTTTGTTCATTACCAAGGTCCTCTCTAGCTTCTCTAAATTGATTCCATTCCTCATTTTGACATTGATCTTGCACACTTAAGCTTTCTTCTATGTCGCCCTGACCATCCAATTGATTACCCTTTGTGGGACTTTGCAACTGGTCATAATATTTGTCATTGATTAGGCTAGTCATAATATTCAAAGCACAGGTTAGGACAACAATGTTAAGAAGATGACTAGGATCCCTCTTATAGGCACACCTCACTATGTCAAGTTGTGCTTGTTGTGACCTATGAAACATAAGCATGAGTTCCATATCCATATCTTCCAATAAATCCTGATAAGATTCTACAAAATTTTCCACATTCTTTTACAATTTTTGAATGTCTTGGTTAGTGAGTTTTGCAAATGTAGAACCATGATTAATCTCTTTTTTACGATAGTCCATTTTTTTTTATAATTTTGCATATTAGTATTAAAATGGAGTCTCCAGGGTGAATTAAAGTTCCTTGATAGATGCTTGCTTCACCCTACAATCATTAACTTTGAAGTTCCATGAAGAACTAGGGCTTGGTTCTTCCAATGGAGTCGCCAATAATGATACGTCAATATGTCGTATGGGGAACAAAACACATGTCTCGTTCCCCGACAACAACGCCAAAAATGTTACCACTCAAACTAGTAGGGGTCCCAGGGGGGATCTTATAGAACAACTACTAGATCAAGGGGAAAAAATGGAGCGATAGTCCAATGTCACCTCAACTAAGGCTCATTGTTGTTTATAGAATTTTACCAATGGGAGGATACTCGATATAAGAGGAATCCCAATGACGAATGGATAAATTATCAAATAAGGAGTGATTCCTAAAGCCTATTCACAAGAGTGACTCAATTAAATAGCTTACTTGCTTGAGAAGCAAGGTGTTGGGCTCTCTAAGAAGGGTTATGAGAATACTTTGGCCGAGGGTTGGAGGATATGCCTTGACTAGGGGCTTCCTAGATTTAAGGATCCTTATGGAGAAATTGATTCTATGTAGTCCTTGTGAAATTTGAGTTATAAAGTTGTGGGACCACAGAGAACCCAAGTGGACCCAAACTAGGTCAAGGGCATGGAGTTGATCGACCAAAGATGGGCTTGACATAATTAGGGAAGATAATAGGATCAGATAACCAAATTTATTATGAAATTTGAATGCAATGATCCAAGTGAGGAAACTAACCCAAAATTAGGCTAGGGAGAGAAATGATCCTTGAGCTAGGGCTTGCGATATCTCAGGATTGCACCATCAGATTGTGCTCAAATTTTGAGGACCTTTTGAGAAGACCCCAACGCAATTGTGGACCAATTTTCAAGTTGTTTGGAATGCCTTAGGAGACCTTCTGAGGTTAGGCCTAGAATTGGGAAAAATGAAAAAAGAGAGGGAAATTTGACCACTAAAGGGATACAAGGATCAATGCCTTACAATTGGGCTTAGTGGAGTCAAGATACACATAGATCGAGAAATTCGTGTGCTAAGGAGCCCTAATTGATCTTTGCTAGCCTCTCGAATGGCAAAAAATAGGTCAATAGATATTTATACTTCAATTTTTTCAAAAATATGAATTTTCAAGGTCTTTCAACCTAAGAGGTGCCTCTAGGAACATTGACTTACTCTCTTCAAGTACAACGCATGCATTAAATCACATATTCAAGGTTCCCAAAATAATTTCACATTTACTTTAACCGATACAATATTAATGATAATCATAACATGTTATAAACCATTAAAATAACAACAATAGCATCAAAATTCAACTTACATGAGAGAGAGTATATCCATTCATCAACTTTGCATTAGAAGGAAGCTCCAAAGGCAATAACAAAAATCCAAACATCATAGTGCATCAAGAAAGCTCCAAAAGTTTACCCAACAAAAGGTGTGAAAATATCTGAAGAGATACTAATCCAATCCAAGTGATGATGATCAAAATGATTCATCCCACTTGTATTTATACACTTCCTAATGAATTGGATTTAGCTAATTATGCCTAATTTAGCACCTAAAACAAAATAATGTGCATAATGACAAAACTTTTGATGACAAGCCCACCAAATAGCTCAATAATATAGAGATAAGCCTCTCAAAATGGTCAAATGATCAATAAAGTGAGTCGTTAGGCTTCTAAGGTGGCCTAATGAAGTCTAAGGGTGGCTATGATGTAGAAATGGACTCCAAACACAGTGGATAAGGGGTTGGCCCCTTGTTTTCCAATCAAGAATCCGGGGTGCTCCCAAGTAGGTGTGGAGGCACAAGGACATCCTCATGGGTTTCTAAATGGATAAATTATGCCTGTAGACCATTTGTAAGGGTTTAAGTAATGACACAATCCCTCCCCCTGTAGTGGGAGGCATCCTGGAACATTTGCCAAGTTTATGGTGCAACTGTGGAGCCAACTGGGCATGGTGGACCAGGTGCATCATTCTCTTTCAAAAGGAGGAACATGAGAACTCAATGAACATTGTTGGGGATCCATGAAGTAATATCTGCTATGATGGAGGCCCATGGCTCTCAACGCTCACCCTACAAGTGCCATTGTGGCACTTTGGAGGGCTAGGACCCCGTATAGGGAGACCAAGCCCCAAATGAAGACCCACCTACAATCCCGCATAAGATCCAATGCGTCCCCTTGCCTTGCAATACAAAAAAACATTAGAATAATCAAGTAATAATGCTTACAAAGCATGGGATCAATGGGGCACTTCATGGTGGCATGCCCTTCCATAGCGGGCTTTGGCATGTAAAAGTGTCCCCAATCTCAATAGGGGGGTTAACCAAACACCCTATTAGTTGGTTTCAATCTCTAAAGGGGGTGGCATGTCCATGTTACATCCTTTAAGAGGTATGTGGAAAATGATATCATAATGGAATGGAGTGGGGATTAAGGGAATCATCCAGACCACATGGTCAAGGTGTAAGGGTAACTACAATAAGGGAAGTCCACACCTGGGTATATGACTGTGGGAAGGACTAAATCATGGTACATGAGTTATCATGATCTTTGTTTTTCCTCCCTTCTTCATATGCCTTTTACTTTTGATTGATTTTTCTTCATAACTGCTTGCGGATCGAGGGGATGGAGAACATGATGTGTAATATGTAGCAGTGAATAAACCCTTAAGGTGATGCAATTCATTGCTCACTAGGGGTTGGGACAATCATGGGTTCCTTAATGATGGAGGCGGCTCATTTAGGGTCCATAGGAACTAGTGTGATGACCATAGATAAGGGGTAGGGCTCACGTTTGACTTTTTCCCATGTGCTAAATTTGTATGTCCCAACCATATTTTGCATTTTGTGGTCCATTTCCTGTTGAGAGCGGCCAAATTATGATTTTTATTTTTTTCTAGCTGCATCAACCTCTGGGGCATTGTTCTAGGCCCAAACCAAGGTGTGGACAAGGGGAGGGGGAGGCTAACTCTGTGTGGATCCAATGGACACATGTGGACCCAGATGGGAAAAGAGATTAATGGGGCTCAAATGAGTGGAAAGGGAGTAATGTAGGTGGTGTTGGGAAGCGGGACCACACAACCAAAATCAAGATTTCCCATATAGTGCCAACCCTAAAGATAATGACCAGTAAAGGAGATCCCACTTGACTAGGATATAAGGGTAACCATGAAATCATGTAATGGAGACAAAAATACAAACCTAACCCACTCTTTTCACCTGAACCCCCTACCAATTCATGCCAAAAAATGCCCATGATAAGTAAGGAAAACTACTCAACTATACTAATGAAAAGCCATACCTTTGTGGTCGGAGACCCACCTTCAAACATACATTCATAACAGATGGGTGAGGGACCACATTGCTGGCTCAAGTGGCAGAGAAAATGACACTTCGAGCTATCTAGGGGATGCAAGGGGCTATTGGTTGACGACTAATGACCATATAGGAGAATTTTTTTCTCCTATACACTCTTCCCATAGGTGGTGGGTAACAAGTACGAAATAAGGCCTTGTTGTTGTGACTCAACTTTTGCTTCGTTTACACCCTATGTTTCACTTAAGGGTGTGCTAGTATCATTTCCAAATGGAGGCAACTATTGTTAGTTTTAATCTCATGTATGCATCCTTATCTACTTAGCTTTTACAACTACACTCAACTAACATTTGTCTTTATTCCCTTTTTTATATATAGTGGGCATCCTCTTGTATTAGATACAAAAATTAACAATAATACATCTAGCATAGAGGTAGCAAAAGGGAGCACAAAAGCTCTAGGTAACCAATCTAATCACCATTCACATAAAACTATGTAGTAAAGTCACTTCATTGTTAGACTCTTTGAGATCTATGATCTCCAATAAACCTACTAGAGCATGCACAACTCTTTTGGAAAGGATATCAACAATAACATTTAGTTCACAAAAATATATGCCTACAAGAAATATGAACCAACTTTATCAAAATCTATATGATCTCCTTGATAAGGTTCTCCGACCACAAATTGAGTTGTCTAAACTACACAAAAATTCAATAAATGACCAATTGAGATATTCAACAAATTGAAATCTCCACATTCTCTCTCCACTAGTAATAACATCGCCTTTATCTCAACAACATTGTTAGATCCATAACCAGGGTAATAGGAGAAAGAAATATAATGTTGGCCACGTAGATATAAAATACCACATACCCCATAGTTTCCGAGATTTCCTTCACAAACACTATTAAAGAAACCCCATGATCTGGGCTTATCAATTATGGCTTGAACTATGTGCCTCCTACAATCTCCTTTTAAAAATCATCAATATCATTTCTAATTTTTAAGAACACCTATAGTAAAAAAAACATCTCATCTTCAAAATAACACACCAATCCTCACCTTTGAGATAACATAGCAAACAAGAATCGGTTGAGATTTTAAGGCCCCAAGCTTCCAATTATTCCACCAAGGTTTTCAAATCTAGACAAGGGACTCCCCCCTCTAACTTCAAATCCCTACAACAAGAGTAATAGTTGCATCCCATACCTCCAATAAGAAATACCAACAAGGATGTGATATATAGGCTTTGAGACACATCTTCGCAAGGGCTCTGGGTAGGACTATCAAAGGAATTCTTACTTAAATTATCCCAAGTTAGGATTTTATTTGATGGAGCCACGTGTATAAACAATCTACACTTAAGAAGAACCATCACCTTCTTCACAATTTCATCCACCACTGTCAAGAATTTCGCTCCACATCTAGGGATAACATTGCCTCATATCCAATCTTGGGGATATACAAACCATTAGTTGGGTTTTTTGCCCAAATTAAACATTCCTCCTCCACCCACAAATTGACACTACTAATAGTTAATACATGGGAAAACCATACATTTCAAAAACTTCCAACTTTATCAAACTAGGATCATCCTAGCTTAAATAAATTCCACCCCTTAAAACTATACCTTCACTCCTAAAGTCAATGAGAATAATATTATTAAGTTCTCTTAAGGACTCTTTGCATCCTTAATCAAACCCCACAATTTGAGAATCCATTCTTAATATGATACTCCTCCCATCATGAACCCCAAGAAATACACCTAACTTATCGGATTCCTCCACAACAAAAATAAATAAATTATCAATCAATTCAATAAAAGCATAAAAAAATTAATGGAAAAATCATCATTTCCTAGGCTTTTATCCTTTCGGAAAGACTCAATGACCAATTTTAGTTCCTTTAGAGAAAATTATTTCATTAACTTCTCGTTATGATCTTCAACCACAAAATCAAGGAAAAAGTAGCCATCTTAACTATCTCTATTGTATTGGCCTTAGGAGGCTCCTCAAAGAGATTGATGGAATGATTAGTGCCAACATGAAAGATATCCCTAAAACTATGAAAATGAGCTTCATGGGAATCCTTTATGTTCGATATGGTGTTAGTGTTTTTCTCATCTTTGCATAAATATGGAAATAAATAGTATTTTCATGTCCACGAGAAATCCAAGTCACTCTACATTTGTCTCACTTGTATTCTTCCCACCCCAACTCTTAACTAATTACTCCCTCTTAAGAATTTACAACTCTACCTCACTATAAATATCATCCAAGTTAGATTTGAAAATATTTGCTATATTTTCCTCCAAGATCCACATATTTTCCTCCAAGTTAGTGAAACTTTATTTTTTTCCATGCTATAGTTTTATTTTTATTTTTCTTAAGATTATCACTTAATTGTACCATAGCCAACTCCTCTATAAGTTTTTTTAAGTGATTGCATTCATTAGATACCATTTCTTTGAAATCAATATCTTTCAACCAAAACGAGTTAAACTTAGAAGGACAAGGACGTTTTAAGGTTGGATCCCAAACTTATAGAAAGAAAAGAACATGATCTAATGTTCACCTTTACTTATCAATATTTTTATATTACCAAAATGGTTAACTAGTTACTTGGCAAGAAGAAATCTATTTAACATATTGGAAACAACACCACCCCCTATCCTTTTATTTTTGTAAGTTGAAGATTTTCTGAGGCTCTATATCACATAAATCCACCTGATCAATTTTGTGGAGGGAAATCTACGAGAGGATCCATTCTGCCAACTTTACCCACAAATCACTTTGTCTCAAAATGAAGTACATATCTCCACCCATGAAGACAATTTCATTTCCAATGAGTTGAATGAAAAATAAAGGGCTCTAAAATACTTATTTTTCCACAAAATGACCATACACATTGATAACATTTAAAATAGTATTTAGATTCGAAGAGAACAACTCAAGACAAATGACATTCTATGAGAAAGAAACATCTCAAAGTTGATAGATCTCGAACCAATCCACCACTGACCTACCCAATTTACTTTCAATACTAATAGCCATTGAATTGAACCCAAGAATGGAAGTTTGTAAAATATCCTTAATCTTTTCTGACTCCATTATAAAATATTGAATCAATAACACCTAAGGGTTATAAAACTTAACTAGTTGCTTTATGAAGTTTTTATTGATGCCACATCCCAATCCTCTGATATTGTAGGAAAGCACAATTATCTCAAACCTATGGAGTGGGATTTTCCTACTTTAAGGGTGTTTGGTAATTTAATTGAGCTTAAATTACTGCATAAATTATCAACAATTGTGCTAGAATTCTTTACTAGGTGAGTAAATTTTCAAATTAAATTAGGATGTTTTCATGCACATGTTTTATCAATGAACTTGTCACTCTTGCAAGAAAGGAAAATAACACACTGAGAGAAATACAACTAAATTAAAAATAATAAGTAAATATCAAAATCAAATCCAATTTCTCTTTATGCTTGTAGAAAACAAAACCAATCTAACATTGCAGAAATGAATATCACACCAACAAAATTAGATCTACTTCTCACTGACAGAAATGAAACTAATCTTAAGCGCAAAAATAAAATATCACACTAGAAAATATGAATCACACTAATAAATCCTTGGAATAATTACACCCGTAATTGCAATTCGAAACTAAATGATTCTACTCTTCAAAATTTACATGTACATAATAGATCCCTTTTTGATTTATTTTCTTCATTCTTCACACAATGAAATGCTTAGAACTATGAAATAAATCTTCAACAAAATTGTTACAAACTCTGTTCAAACTGTCATAAGCATTCTATGAAAAATCAAAACTGAAAGATTATCAGTTTTTAATCTAATACTACAAAATTGAAATACAAAACTGAAATACTAACTAGAAATGAGGTGAAACCTTACAGCTCCCAAGTGGCCCTCTTGTGAGTTGTAGGTACACAACGAACAACAAATATTAAAGACACATTTAAACACAACACACCAAGGAATAACAAGCTCACTTTAATAATTTGTAAAGAGTATTTCAAAACTAGTCTGCCATTGTTGTGTTGAGAGGCAGGTTTTATAACCTCCTTCATTAAACTGTTTGGAGATTTCTAAACTTATTCTACTCGACATAAATTATAAAAATAACATAAGATAACATGACATAGAGATTCTTCATGATTTTCTATCGGAGAAGCAAATCATGAGGCAAAATATTAGCTTCATCCTTATCATCGATCTCTTCGCTTGCATAATTTGTCTTTGGCTCCTTTTCGGCTGGGTTGACTTCCATGGTGATCTGCTCATATGACATCCTTATCATCTTTTTGGATCATGGAGATATGCATATATCGTTATGCCAGTTGTCAGCTACCTGTAGATACATTTCATTCCTTAATTGGTATTTCAGAACCTGCAAATTTTTCAAGTAAGCTGCAGAATCGATCATTAGGGGCATAATTGTGAAATTTGGTAGCTTATGAAAATATTAAATCAAATAATAAGGAAATAATGAAACTATGAATAAAAGATGATTAAGTACTTGCTTTTCCAATAACCTTGCAAGATGGCACCTTATTGAGATTATTATAGTAAAAAAGGAAGGAAATAGAGTGCATGGGGTTTAAGGAAGGTGTCAAAAAGGAACAATTTTGGTCTTCAACATTCCCCCACACTAAAGATATTGCATGTCCTCATGCACAAAATTTCAAAATTTTGTGATCCACTCTATCACTAAGCTACCTTTGAGGTTTGAGCAAGAACATCTAAATTAGTATTCTTTGTTTTTCTGGTTTTGGTTATGGTTGCCATCCTTGGTTTCTTCATTAAAGTCTTGCCTTGCAAACCCCTGATTTTACTTTTGAGAAGTTTACTTTTAGCCTTTGACTTATTGTTTTTCTTGTACCGGTGGCAAACATGTAAGATAATATTTTCATTTTGAGTCCTTTGAATGTCATTTTGTACCTTCATTGCTTCATGTTCTTGCTTCATAAACTTGTTTAACACTTCTAATTCATAAATTTCCCGTTTAAGAGCATTTTCAATTCTAGATTCTTTTGGAGGGATGAAATGAACTTCTTCACTCAAGATTTCTTCTTGATTTGAGGATGGACCAACAACTTTTCCTTGGGCCTTCTGTTGAAGAGATTCTACATAGTCATATATGTCCTGTTGAACAAGGTCGATTTATGGGGTTTTCCTTGTTGAACTTGCAGTTGGTGATGGTATTTTCTTTGCTTCTTCTTCTTCTAAATCAAAAAAACTTGGAGACTCTTTAATGGCCAATTTCATAAGTCGTGCACTTCTTCTTGATGGTTTTTCAATAGTGAGAGTATGCTTTCTCTTGCTAATTTTCTCTTGCTCTGTTCTTTCCTTTGATGGACCTTCATGTGTATTGACATATTTCTTCTTTCTAAGTCTCCCTAAAACATTTGCAAGAGGGGTTTCATCATCATAATTTATATGTATGTGCTCATCTTGTGGAATTTCTTGTGCAAGTATTTCGTTTGAAGCTTAGGGTTTGAGGGGGGTTTCCAGCGAATTCTTCTTATCTTGGAACTGGACTCATCTTGTTCAATTTATTTAAAATGATTTCGAACCAGAAAATCCTCCCAATTATTCCCTTTACTCTTCAAATGAGATTCAATCAAATTTTTTACTAACCCATGATGATACATAGCACTGCCAATAGACTACATTTTCCTTTGGATATTAGTGGTCATTTTTCTCAAACTACAAAGCAGGAAATATGGAAAATTGATTTTGTTTCCATCAATAAAATGCATCATCAACCGAGCATGATAAAAGAACATATTTTCAAAGCTACCCTCATAGGTTACGAGCTTCTGAATGATTAATAATAAATTTCTCCATTTACTTTTTAAATTTGTTACTAGAATTCCCTTCTTAAAAATGGACATGTCCATACTTGGGATTTTCAGGAAGATTTCTCAAATTTTGTCTTTGATTTTCCAGTTTTTAAACCAACTTTCCATGTTTCTTGGAAATCATGTAGCTTATGCCATGAATGACTCTATTAAGACCATCCCGATATCTCCAATTTTTGCTTCTATCCCATCATAGGCCTGAGAAAACGACTTTTGTAACCTCCTTGTCATGCCCATCAAACTTTTCAAAGTATTGTAACCATCATGCCTACTGTAATTATTGCTTCACCTGTGGACAAGATTCAAGAAATATGGTTCCATTCGGCTCAGAACACACAATAACTCCCATGATGAGGAAGCTTCAACCCCTAATTTCCCTTTTTGACAGGATTATGGAGTGTAGCAAGGACGGGAACAAAATTTAGGTAGCAGTTGAGGTGTTTTCGGCAAAGAAGAATGAAACAGAGGTGAAGGAAATGGGATAGTGTATAGGAGAAATGGGATGTTATATGGATAAATATGAATGAATTTAAACAATAACAAGATTTTAATGTCATTCACATCTCGTGATGATTACCAAAAATTCATGCATTGAATGGCGAAAACCAATATTATGTCATCAAAAAGGTAATCATTACATAATATGGTGGAGACAACGGTTATAGTCATCTATTTATATCATAACTCAATGTTTTTCCTTTATTATTTAACTAATATTTACATACCTTTCATTATGTCTTACTAGTTTGCTCTTTTTTAGGTTGCTTAGGTTGCTTTAGCTATGATCTCCATTTAGGTTCCTTTGGCCATGTTCTTCATTTTCTTTGGTTGTAATATGCCAAAGCAGCTGCGAAATTTCATAAGAGCTGTAGATTATTGACAATTCTATAGTTGTCTTATTTATGCAAAAGAGGAATAAAAGAAATGAGACAAGAATAGAGAAATTAAAGAAAATCTAGACTGCTGAGAATTCTTTGTTTTCAACTTAGATTTTCTGTATAAACATGCCAACAATGTTGGATTTCATGTTTATACAATTATTTTATTATTGTCAAGTCAACGATAAAATTTCATGAGAGCTGCATATTATTGACAATTTTATAGCTGTCTTATTTCTCCAAAAGAGGAATAAAAGAAATGGATCAATAATAGATAAATTAAAGAAAATCTACGCGGTCAAGAATTCTTTGTTTTCAACTTACATTTTCTGTATAAACATGCCAACAATGTTGGTTTTCATGTTTATGCAATTATTTTATTATTGTTATTATTAGTATTATTTTTATTCAAAAATAAAGTAGAAGGCTAAGTTGGAGAGGAAGAAGAATCTTTCTTGACCAGCTTCAAATCAAGATTATCTTGCATATTTCTTATGAAGTCTTCCTTTGTTAATGGTTTATGATATATTCGTAATTTTTTACCATTTACAAGGAAAGTTACTTTTTATTCATCAATGGTTTTAATTATGATTGCTTCATTATCAAAGACAGTTTCAATCTCATAAAGACCAAGCCAATGATTTTGAATTTTTCCTTGAAAATGTTTAAATTTGGAATAAGAAAGCAATGCCCAATCACCCGCTAAAACTTCCTATCTTTGATAAAATTATCTTGTCATCTAGATCTTTGTTGTTGAACAATGTTGGTTCTATGAATATCATCTTGCGATATCTCATCAAATTCATTCAATTGCTGCATTCTTTGTTTTTGGGCTTCTGATAGATCAAGACCCAATTTGACCACTGTTTGGAAGGTCTTTATTTGGAACTCAATAGGAAATAGGATTTGCTTCTCATAAACAACTTCATAAGGAGTATGCCATGTTGTATTTCTCCATGTGGTACGATATGCCCATAAAGCTTTTGGAAGATTTTCTGCCCAATCCCTTCTATGCAGATGTACATTTTTAGTAAGAATTGCTTCAAGTACTTTATTAGTAGCTTCAACTTGTCCGTTTTCTTTTGGATGACATGGAGTGGATTTCTGATGTTTTATTTTGTATTCCTCCATTATCTTTTGCACCAACTTGGATGTAAATTGAGTATCTTAATCTATCACAATTTCCCTTGGGACACCAAAATGAGTGAAAATATCCTCAAAAAGAAATGAAACTACAACATTTTCAATAGACAAAGGAAGTGATTTAGCTTCTACCCACTTTGTGACATAATCTGTACAAACAAGAATGTACCTTTTTTGTCTTGATGGTGGATTGATTTGACCAACAAAATCCAGAGCCCACTTTTCAAAGGGTTCAATAAATACATGAGGTTGTAGAGGCATCTCATCTAAAGGAACATGCTTTCCCATTCTCTGACAACTATCACATCTCTTAACATATTCTTTAGCATCTTTAAAAAGAGAAGGCCAATAATATCCTAAGAGAAGGATTTTATAGACACTCCTTTTATCAGTAAAGTGTCCTCCACATGGTTCATCGTGACAAGCCTTTAATATTTATGGTACTTCATCTTCTCTGACACATCTTCGAATGATAAAATTAAGCCCTGTTTTGTACAATTCTCCATTTATCCATGAATAAGATGCATTGGTTTGAGTAACTTTCTTTTCTCTGGAGACAAATGTGAATGTAACTTTCCTGTGGCCAAATAGCTAGCAATATTTTCAAACTAAGGAGATTTAATAGATAACGCAAAAATATATTCATCAGGAAAATTATCTTTTACACAAAAATCCTTATTATCATTTTGTATTCTAGATAGAAAATCAACGATTGTATTCTCTTTTCCAGGCCTCTCGAAAATAGTAATATTGAATGCTTGTAATAACAATAACCATCTTGTAACTCTGCCATTAGTAATTGATTTATTCAATAAGTATCTAATTGCAGAGTGATCCGTGTGAACAAAAGTTTCATAACAATTGATATAATGTCGAAATTTATTAATGGCATGTACAACAACTAAAAACTCATTTTCTGTTACAATATAATTCAACTCTACAGGTGATTCGGATTTAAACAGGAACACAACAAATTATAGAGATAACCATAAACACAGAGATGCAGTGGAAATAATACTTCATTTCATTAATGTAAAATATTGAAATATGCTTACAAACAGGAATGGAAATAAACCAACTAGGGCGATGGTAGCTTATCTCTGAGAAGGGATGTGGTGGCTACATGCCTCTGAACTGTGTTACAATGAGGCTCGAAGGCCTATTTATTGTTGAGAAACAATGGCAAACCCTTCACATCCCAAAACCTAACCCTAGAAGATGAAACGCCAAATTGTGGGCCCAGTTTGGGTAAATTGGTACATCAATTTCCCAGGGTCGTAAGTTTGGCTTACAATCTCTGTTTGACGCGTACAATAGCTCGTTAGAAATATCTATCCGAGTGCTACCAATTTGGGAAGGGAATCATCGGTCCATGGACCCATGTTGCCCCCATATTTCCCAAAAAAACGTCATTTAGGGCCTCAAAACGGCTCCGGAAGTTTAGGACCCGAAAAAATGCTAAAAATAGTAAATTGTGCTACAATTTAGGAAACTGAAAAAACTGAAAGAGACAGTTGTGGGAGTCCAAATGGGATAGGTGCGTGGCCACCAACATCCGCCTGGATCATTCCTCCCCCCTTAGGAAGCAATGGTCCCCATTGCGTTGAGTTCCTCCCTGAGATGAGGAAGCTTCTGCTGAGCTGGGTCTCTGGTGAGCTGTTCTGTAATCTATGATGTGTCCAGAAATGGTGGGAAGCATGGTCGACGACGGTCCACATTGAACACTTGGTGCAAGCGGAGGAATGGAGGAATGTTGTGCTTCAAAGCATTGTTGCTCGTAGCCTTGGTATTGGTGTAAGGACCATGTTGGAGTGGTCTGAGTTTCTAATGGGTTCTGGTAAGGTGTTCTCCCTGCAGATGTAACCAAACTTTGTCGCCCACCTGAAACTTGTGTGGTACCCCTGTGGGTGAGGAGAAGTTGTTCCTGTGTTCTGTCATGACCATATCCCTTTGCTATTGCTGCTACGTGGAGGAACCCTTTGCGGGGGTCATGGATGTAGCAACGATCTTCCCCTTACTTTGGGAGCGAACTAGACAGAAAATGAATTTCCTAGTCTGGGAGATGAGCTTGCTGCCTTTCTTGGCAGTGATCAAAGAGGTGGCAGTAGGTGGGGCTACCTCCATTATCCTGTATAATGAATTATCCAAAGAAATAATGACAGTGCGAGGCCTTGACTCATACATAGCATGTCGCCTCCACAAGTATGGCTGGCCTAATAGTACATCGCAAACATCCAGAGGTGTAGCATCACACAATAAATCGTTTGTGAAGGGCTTGATGTTGTAGGGAAGGTGGCACTGCTAACGAACTTTGAGATCTCGTCCTTTGTGAAGCCACCCAATACTATACAATTGTGGGTGTGGTGTAGTCAGTAAGCCCAACCGCTTCATGACTTCTGCTGAAACGAGGTTCTTTTGGCTGCCACTGTCAACAATGAATTGCAGCGGAGAAACCTTCACCCACATCTATGAGTGAAAAAGACGCTTCCCCTCCTCTGGGTCTTCGGGCTCATTCTTCTGGATCTTTGGAGTGGCAACAGTGACGTTGGGCTCCGCATCAATGATCTGCTTCCCTTTGCCATTCCCCTTGTCGGGTTCTGACTCAGGGTCGGAACATGCATCAGATGCTGAAGCCTTCAACTCAGCCACCAGTGACTGCTTGGTCTGACACTCACTTGTGTTATGAGTGGGACTCTTGTGGAACTCACACCACTTTCCTGTGTCCTTCTTCGACTTCGTGGTGTTTTTCTTTTCTTGCAGCTTCGGTGGGTTGTCTTGGGTCACCCCACCTTGGCTTTGTCCTTTGGGCTTCAGATTTGCAGATCCAAAGTCTCGCTTCTTCTGTTTGAACTTTTGCTCGATTTTGATAGCATATTGGTACGCCGTGCCGAGCAAGGAGATGTTCAGGAACTCCATCTCTTCCTGGATGTATTTGTGTAGGCAACCGTGGTATTTGAGTACCAAATGCAAATCAGAATCTTTGATACACAACTGTGTGCGAAGGGTATGTAAAATGTTTGTGAACTCTGGCACATCTTGGTCTCGTCCTTGCCGAAGTGCGGTCCATTTGATGTATTTGTCCTCGTAGCTCTTGACAGGGTAGTACTGCTCCTTGATGGCATCCCGGAAGTCATTCCAAGTGGGTGCAGCTGAAAATAGTGAGCCTGTACCTTCATCCTTCTGCTTGTAGTAGGTTTCCCACCAGTCCTTGATGTGAGGGGCTGCTTTGAGAAGAGCGAAAACAATCTTTTCCCGACTCGAAAATTCATGAACAGAAAAATACCCCTATAGCAGATTTAACCATTTATCTACGACATCTGCATTGATTTGACCCTCAAATATGGGGATTTCGAAATTAACTTGTACCTTAAAGGATATGCGCAAAGCTATCCATCATCACATTCCTTTGCCGCTCGAGGGCTTCTTCGAGCAAGATTTTGATAGGATCTACTGCCCCCTCATATTTCTTCTCATCTGCCATGGGAGGCCGTCGGGATTTTTGAGGCTGGTCTTGCAAAGGTTCAACCAGTTCAAACCCTAACTCCTTATATCTTGACCTCATTGGGGACATGCAAAGAAAAACAGAGAAAAAACAGATCGCTTTGATACCACTGATCCAAATTTAAATTGGAATGCAACAAATTATAGAGATAACCATAAACACAGAGATGCAGTGGAAATAATACTCATTTCATTAATGTATAATACTAAAATATGCTTACAAACAGGAATGGAAATAAACTAGCTAGGGCGATGGTAGCTTATCTCTGAGAAGAGATGTGGTGGCTACATGCCTCTGAACTGTGTTACAATGAGGCTCGAAGGCCTATTTATTGTTGAGAAACAATGGAAAACCCTTCACATCCCATAACCTAACCCTAGAAGATGAAACGTCAAATTGTGGGCTCCGTTTGGGTAAATTGGTACATCAATTTCCTGGGGTCGTAACTTTGGCTTACGATCTCTGTTTGACGCGTACAATAGCTCGTTAGAAATATCTATTCGAGTGCTACCACTTTGGGAAGGGCACCATTGGTCCATGGACCCATGTTACCCCCAAATTTCCCAAAAAACATCGTTTAGGGCCTCAAAATGGCTCTGGAATTTCAGCACCCGAAAAACTACTCAAAATAGTAAATTGTGCTACAATTTAGGAAACTGAAAAAACTAAAAGAGACAGTTGTGGGAGTCCAAATTGGATAGGTGGGTGACCACCAACATCCACCTGGATCAACAGGAGTCAAAATTTTACTTGTGTAATAAATGGCATAATGAATCAAATCTTTCTGTTAGAAAATTATATATTACAAAGCAGTGGAACAAATAAAATACTGCAGAAACACAAACACAGAAAACGCATAAAACAAGAGAGACACAGATATATGTGGTTCACCCAATTTGGGCTACATTAATGGGGAAACAACCAACCCTTCCTTTTATGTTATCCAGCAAAATGAAGAGATACAACCTACAACAAATCTGCTGTAATTTCCTCTTTTCTCCCACAGAGTCTCCTCTCTCTTTCTCTCTTAGAATACACATATACATAGATGCAATACAATTCCCTCATATATAGTGAGGGGTTGCCTGCTAGGGAAAAAAGCCCTAAGTTAAACATAACTTTTACCGTCATATCATCCGCCTAATGAATAACCCAGATTGACTGCAAAATTACAATATTTTACAAGGCAATTTTGTATCTATTTTTAGGATCGAGGCCACTGCCCTCGAACCCCTGCTGGCCCTTTGACCCCCCAGACCCCTGGAGGGGGGGCGGGGGACAAGTCCCCTCCACATCCCCCTGCGTGGAGGGGTGTACAGTTTTCCTAGGGTATACATCCTGTTGAAACAAAGACCTCTAAATAAAGAAGATAATCAGGCTCCACACCCAGCACTTTTTGTCCCAATACAACTACTAAGGATGTATCTGAAGCATTAATTGAAATGTGAAAATGAAGACTCCAATTTGGTTCACTTAAGATGGGTGCATCATAAATCTTTTCTTTCAATGTTTCAAAATCTTTTTTCCAATCAAATTTCCAAATGAATTCACAATATTTTGTAAGTAATTTGAAAAGTGGAGAGGCTATCTTTGTGAAGTTTTTTATGAATATTTTGTAATAACTAGTAAAACCAAGAAAACTTCTAACATCTCTTTGACAAGCATGAACTGATAATTTGGAAATAACTTCTACGTTAGATGCATCCACTTTAATTCTATCTCCTGAAATGTGGTGGCTTAAAATGATTCCCTCAGTGAACATCATAAAAAAAATTTCAAGGTTGAATGAAATATTTGTTTCTTTACATCTAATGAGATTTTTTTAAAAATAAAATTTCAAGAGTTTCCTCAAAAGAATTACCATAGACAATAAAATCATCCATGTAAACTTCCACACAATCATGAATTAGATCAGAAAAAATGCCTAGAACTTCTGTTTGGAATGTTGCAGGTGCGTTACATAATCCAAAAGGATGTACTTGTAAGCATAGGTTCCCCATGGACAAGAAATTTTTTTTTTATCTTGATCTTCTAGAGCTACTTGGATTTGGTTATATCCACTAAAACCATGCAAGAATGAAAAATATTTTTTCCCTGCCAATGTATCAAGGAATTGATCTATAAAGGGAAGCAAAAAATGTTCATTCAAGGTATCTTTATTCAATTCCCTATAATCAATGCATACTCTCCATTTTCCATTTTTCTTTGGAAAAATCACTAATGGTGAGACCCACTGAGTATCTGATATTTGGTAAATAAAATTCACATTGTAACTCCTCTTTAAAAATTTCTCTTAAATTTGGATTCATCCTCCTTTGGGGTTGTCGATATGGTCTAGCATTTTCTTCAATATAGATATGATGCATACAAGTATTACGACCAATTCCTTTCATATCAGTGTATTCCCATGCATAAGCAGATGAATGTTCTTGTAACATATTTATCAATTCTCTCTTTTGAGATTCTTTCAAACTATCATTAATGCTCAAAGTTTTCCCTGGAAAGATTTCTATTAAATAATTACCAAAATTTTCCATAGAATGTAAAGCCATTTGATGAGATGATAAATATTCAAGATTGCATTGTTCTTGAAAATTTTGGTCTTGTTCACAATAAGAGGAAGAATCATTATTATTCATTAAATTTAAAATTTTATCTTTTTCATCTATTTTCAAAGTAGCAAATATTGGTTGTATATCAACATCTTAATTATCATCATCTATCTAAACTTCACTTTCTACTTCTATTGTTGTTTTTGTAGGAGGATATAGTGTGAATTTATTAATAGAGCTTCCATCAGAGATAAACATATCACTAGATCGACAACTTATAAAATTGTTAGCTGTAGTTAGCCGTGGTCTGCCTAGAACCAATGGGTGCCCTCCTAAATTATTCTTGGGAGTTCAAATCATAAAATCATAGGATATTCCCAAGAATCTAATTAGAGAGATACATCTTCTAATACACCATCTGGTTTGGTAACATATCTATCTGCTAACTATAGTAATGTTGGTGTGTATTGAAGATTAGAAATTTTTAATTGATCCATAGTTTGTTTACTCATGATATTGATAATTGCTCCTGAATCGATTAATGTGTTTGGAATATCGACACCATTAATGTGTGTTTTTACAATGGGACTACATGGATCTAGATATTTTTGAACTGTTGGTTTTCCCATCATAATAATTGCAATTTTTCCAACTAATTGATTTTTTTAACTTATTTTCTTCTTCTTCCTGGTTTTTAATGCTTAACTCCCTGATTGTCTTTGCAAATATTGGTTTTTCCCTTATAGCTTGTAACAAATGAATTTTGATGCAAACATTCTTCAGTTCATCTAACATATCATATTCAAGCAACACAATTTGTTTTTCTATTCCTTGGTCAAGTTTTAGCCTTTCAGGAAAGGGTGGATTTTGAACAGAGACAAAAGGTTGTTTTGTAATGGGAGTTGAATTTATTGAGGTATCAGACATAAGGGTGCTCTCTTTTCGAGGTATTTTTTCCTGATTAAGAGATGTTTATTTTTCAAACGATTCATCCTCTCCAGATTCCTGAATAACAACAAATGGTAACTTCTTTTCCAAAAATCTACCAGATCTAAGCTAGACATTATTTAGATCTATTGGAGTTATCATGCAAGCTTGGAAATTATGGCCTTCTATATTGTAAACAAGTTGTGAATTTTTATTATTTGGGTTTGGAAGTGGTTGTGCAGGTAGTTGATTAGTTTTTTGGGGGTATGATGTGGATGACAATCGAAGTGGTTGATTAGAAGGCTGAGTTTGATTTTGAAATTGTGGAAAAGTGTTCGATTGAGGAGGATAATATGTAGGTTGATATGGAATAAATGGTTGTTGAAATTCATTATATTGAGGACTCCTAGAAGGATATTGCCAAAGTTTTGTCCATAATGGATTTTGAGGTGGCCAACTTTGCCAAGGCATTGAAGTATTCCAATTGTTCTGAAGTTGTGCATATGATTAGCATTGAGGATTAAGACCTTGTACCATATTTGGTTGTTGTAGTGACCATGTTCTTTTACCAATAAAAGAGAGTGCCTCAGCTTGGCTTACTTCAACTTCGTTTCACAAGACTACTTTAAGTCTAGGAATTGAGGAGCATTCCTTTGTGATATGACTTTCTACACATATAACACATATTTATACACTATCAAGACGACATTCTCTTAGAGCATGTTTCTTTTTGCATTTAGGACAGAAAATTTATAATGCAACATTTTCAACTTTTTGCTTGGTTTGAATCATAAGGATATCTATTTGTTCACTAATACTCCCTAAGATATCTATTTTGAATTTGTCAAGAAAATTGCCTACTCCTGCTCTACTTACTGTCCCAGTTGTAGATTTATTAATCCTAGACATAACATGGTTTCTTGGATTTTTCCCAGTTCTAGCCTTCCCTCTTGAAATGTGTACACACAATTCACAAATTTCTCTAAATGATAATTGAGAAACATCTCCTTTTCCCATTACATTGAGAATATATACCCACTCATCTCTAATGGATTTTAGCAAAAGAGCTTTAAAAGTTTCTACATCTAGATTATGCATTTTAGCCCTTTTAACATTATAAGTAAATCTTTCAACGAAATCTTCAATATTTTCATCCTCTTTTTGCGTCATTTTAAAGACTTGATCTTTAAGGTTATGAGACATACAATAATATTTGTATTTATCTAAGAACACATTTTCCATTTCTTCCCATGTTCTTATGGTCTGTGTTCTAATCCCATAAACCATTTAAGTGCTCCGTCTTTAAGAGTGGCTAGAAACAATTTCAATTTTTTAGAATCAAGAAAGTAGTTATAATATCTACACACGACTTCAAACTCAAAAATAAATGTTTTAGGATCCTCATGTCTTACTCCATGGAAATTAGGGAGGATGGAGGGTTAGATATTCTTCATTGTAACTGTGGTATCTTCACCTAAGATGGGAAACCCAAAAGGTTATGGTTCACCTCTACTACCTCTTCCTCCATATCCTCTTTTATTTCCCCCTCTACCTTTTCCTACATTACCTCTTCCACCTCCAATCCTAAATTCACCATTCACATTATGTACTTCTTCTTCTCCTTCCCCTACCATTGTAGATTCCTCAGAGATAATATAGGGTTCTTCAAGTTGGTTTTCTATCTCCTCTTCTAGTTCTTCTATCAATGGAATAAAATATATTTCCTCTTCCTCTTCACTAGAGGCTTCCAATTCTTGTCCTAGAATTGATTTTCCAGTTGAAGATAAAAAAGATTACTCCTTATGTTGGGGATGTAGGTTCATCTACTACGACTTTAGTAGAAGAAATTGGTAAATATTTCGGTTGGATTTCAGATCTTTGTACCTCAAGATGTCTAAGTCTACTTACAAAAGATGGAACATGGGTTTCAGTGGATGGTGTGGCACTACAAGGTCGTGGTGGGGTGAGTGGTGATGTTGGAATGAAACTCCTACCTCTACTTATAAACCGACCCTTAGAATCTCTTTCACTGTGCATAAACATGTTTTTATCATTTTTATTTTTAATGAAAAGATTCCTAAAAAAAAACTTAATCCTATATACACTTCCCCAACAACAACGCCAAAATGTTTGGTAATTTAATTGAGCTTAAATTACTACATAAATTATCAACCAGGGCTTGTATATTGATGAAGTGTATGTGCTCCAGTTGTGCTAGAATTCTTTATTAGGTGAGTAAACTTTCAAATTAAATTAGGATGTTTTCATGCACATGTTTTATCTAAGGAATTATCATCGTGCTGAGAGGCGGGTCTTATAACCTCCTTCACTAAACTGTTTGGAGATTTCTAAGCTTATCCTACTTGACATAAATTCTAAAAATAACATAAGATAACTTGAAATAATGATTCTTCATGATTTGTTATCGAAGAAGCAAATCATGAGGCAAAATATCAGCTTTATCCTTATCATCGATCTCCTTGCTCTCCTAATTCATCTTTGGCCTCTTTTCCACTGGGTTGACTTCCACTTTGACTTTCTCATATGAGATCCTTTTCATCTTGTTGGATCATGGAGGTAGGTGGATATCATTATGCCGGTTGTGAGCTACCTATCCATACATTTCGTTCCTCAACTAGTATTTTGGAACATACAAATTCTTCAATTAAGTTGCATAATTGATCATTAGATGTAGAATTGATGCAATTTGATAACTTATGCAAATATTAAATCAGATAATAAGGAAACAATGAAACTATGAATAAAAGATGATTAAGTACTTTCTTTTTCTAATAACCTTGCAAGTTGACACCTTATTGAGATTATTATGGTCAAAAATGAAGGAAATGGAGTGAATGGGGTTTAAGGAAGGTGTCAAAAAGGAACAATTTTGGTCTTCAACAAAGGGCCCCATGAATTGTCATTGGTTTGAGCCTAGATAAGACTTCTCTATTAGCTCATTTTTTTCCTCCAACAAGAAGGATTTTCTTTAAGGCCTCATCTAGCCACCCTAATAATATAGTCCTAAGCCACCTTCCAAATCCCCTTCATCCATTCGAGCACTCTTCTTCTTATTTGATCCCATATGATATTTATTGCTTTCAACAAGAATTAAATCTTCATCAAAAGAGTATCAAGGACTAATACTATTAGTGGAGTCTACATTCTTCTTCTTTGGGACGTGTTTCCTTCCTTTTCTTGATACTAATGCTACATATAAGGATGAGGATTTTGCACTAGAAGAAATAACCTTCGATTCTTTTTTATCCTTTTGAAAAATTTAAAGGGGAATATTATGATGAGAGAGAAAAATTTCCAACTAATTGGGTTCCTCTATGTCATCAATAGAATTAATATCTAGAAAATTGTCTTCAGCATCCATCACATGAATGCATTAGTTGTCAACGTGTTTTGAACCAACTAATGTGGCTCATCATTAGGACAAAAATATGAACCACATTAGTTGGTTCAAAACACGTTGACAATTAATACATTCATGTGATGGATCCTGAAGATAGTTTTCTAAATAATTCTACTCATAGAAGCCTACATTCAGAATCAATATCTACTAGAAGGGGTGTCTCCATAATATTATTCTTATTTTTCAAATGTGAATCTTCCATTTAAAAAAAATATATATGTCCAAGGCTTCTTCTAATTAAGGGACAAAGAATTGACATTTCCCTCACCTACTACTCAACCTCTTTGACTAGCCTTTTTTTATGACTAGGCCCTCCTCTTTTATCTCTAACATATCTTATCTAGCTATTCTAGGCCTCTTCCAGTGTCAGGTTCCCTACTAAAGGCCTTAGCCTATGCTTCAATGGCCCTGGTTAGGCCTTGGTTTATTCCTCAAGGTTTGCTGCTTCCACTACTATTACTCGCCAAACCTCTAGTATATCCACAGCTCCACAATCTTCTTGTTCAGACTTTCTCCTGTTGAAGAATGAAGGGCACTGTTGTTAGTTAGGATTCTTCATTTCTTGATAAAAATTTGTGAAGAACTTTTACAATTATCTTAGCTTGATCTTCTTCTTCTTATTAGTGCCCGTGTTCCATCAAACTCCTACCAAAAACATAAAGACAAGAACACAAATGTTGGCTCTCTGCTAGGGCCAAAACCTCTCTCTCTTAGAGAGGAAAACCCTTCGGTAAGTTTCTCTTATTGAAGCTTCTTATTGATCAATGCCAAACCCTAGACCCTTAACTATGATGTCCTCCAAGCACAAGTTAAGTTGTTGTAGAAATTCCCACTGTAGATCAACAGACTATGCAATATACTAAAACACAATACAAGATCTGCTTCTACAACACTTTGCGGAAGCTTAATTGAATTGAGCAAGATCAAGAGAACACATATAACTGAGAATGAGAAATCAATCACACATAACACAGAAGAAATAACCCGGGGAAAGCCTCAGCCTAAAACCCTAACTCTGTATTATCATACAAGAGGAAATCTTGTTCAAGTTACAAAAAGAATCAGCTCTCAAGCTATCCTGCTCTCTCTGCAATCAAACAATACAGCTTACAGATTGAATAGAAATTGTATATGTCCTCCTCAAGCCCTCCAAGCCTCCTATTTCATTGCACATTTTTTCTTGGGGTCCAGTGAAGCCACATGTGTGAATTGGCCTCATCACACTCACTAAACCTGAAGAAGTAATTGCGCAATCCTCAAGGAAAGAATTCCTTCTAGGAATATCAACAAAGGAATATTCTAGCAATTGATAGTACACTACCCCTCCATCTGATCTCTACTAGGTCTCTATCTGAACTGACATGCATGAGTTATTTATGAGATAATACTTAGTTATTTGAAGTGTAATAGTTACATGCATGCAAGCATTAACTAATTGAACTTACTTTAATTCAACAAACTATTTGAATTAATCTAACTGGACTTGACTCAGTTAACTAAGTCAACTAATTACAACTCAAATTACAACTCACTCTTATCTCTTTAACTGATGGATAAATTCCTCAATTAATGGAGAAACTGTTGCATGTCCCTACATAGACTTCGATTTTGATTTTCTTTAACTAATTAACTCAAGATGAATTAATTAATTATTTTACAAACTGCTGCTAAGATCAAATTTGAATTTTACTTCACTATTTTAGTTTAGGGACTGACTAAAATAGGAAGGTATCCTGAAATGCTATTTATAGAATGCTATTTTTAGCACTTCCATTTTTCCATCCATTGTTGCTAAGATCAACACTGGCTGAACTGCTATTTTTAGCATTTCTTGTTGCTATTTTCAACACTTCCTCTCAACAAGAAAGGGATTATCAGTAACCCCAATCCTGTCTCTGTGGAACTCGAACTTGCATCTTGACAATGCCTTAGTCAAGATATTTGCATCATGTTCCTCGGTCGAAACATACAACAACAACATGATCCTCTTGACCACACAGTCTTGAAGATGGTGATACCGAATATCTATGTGCTTGGACCTATCATGAAAACCTGGATTCTCCTAGAGTTTGATACAACTCTGGTTATCACAGTAGATCATTGTAGGATCCATCATCTGACCAAGCAATCCCACTAGAATCTTTCGCATCCAAATGGCCTCACATGCAGCCTTACGAGAAGCCATGTATTTAGCCTCTGCTGAGCTAAGTGCAATTGATCTTTGTTTCCTGTTGTACCAGGAAACTGTAGCTGAACCAAGGTTGAAGATTCCTCTAGAACTTCTTTTCCGATCTGATGGACTCCCTGCCCAATCCACATTTGTGAAGCCTTGAATCTTCACTCCCTCTGTCCATCTGTACCATAATCTGAATTGAGATGTGCCTCTGAGGTATCTCAGCACATGCTTCGCTGCCTTCCAAAACGACTTGGTAGGCTGAACCATAGCTTGACTCAGCTGGTTCACTGCAAAGCATAAGTCGGGTCGTGCGTTCACCAGATACATAAGTAAACCCACTAGCTACCGATAAACAGTAGCAGCTACTACCTCTCCTGAAATAGCATCCTCCTTCCTCTAGTTCCCAGCTAGAGGAGTCTGCATGGGCTTGCACTTCTCCATGTGAATGTGCCTGAGTATCTCATTGGCATGCTTGCCTTGAGACACAAATACTTCCCCATCTTTCTGCCACACCTCCATGCCCAGAAAGTAGTGCATAAGGTCCATGTCCTTCATCTCGAACTCTCTTGCAAGGTCATCCTTGCAAGACTGTATCAGCTGATCATCACCTATCAAAATTAGATCATCAACATAAAGAACAATGATCAATGGTTTACCTTATACCATGATGTGGTAGAGTTTCGCATCTGCTTCACTCTTGGTGAAGCCCAAACTGGTGAAATAGCTGTCGATCTTGGTGTACCAAGCATAGGGTGCTTGCTTCAGCCCATACAGATCCCTCTTGAGTCTGCACATATGCGAATCACAATCGAAGGTTTCAAAGCCCTCTGGCTGCTCAATGTACACCTCCTCCTCAATCTTCCCATTGAGGAATGATGTCTTCACATCCATCTGGTGGATCTTCCACCCCATTTGAGCTGATAGTGCCAGCATCGATTTAATTGATGAGTACCTTGCTACAGGAGCAAAAGTCTCATCGTAGTCAATCCCCTCAACTTGTGAGAACCCTTGGGCAACAAACCTTGCCTTATGTTTCTCAACACTTCCATCAGCTACCTGCTTGACCTTGTAAAGCCATCTGGAACTCACTAATGACTTTCCCTGAGGCCTTGGGACAACATCCCACACATTGTTCTGAATGATAGAGTTGTACTCCTCTACCATTGCATCAACCTAGATTGGTTGTTGCACTGCCTCCTTGAATGAAGGTTCGATATCTACACACTCCCCAACCAGGGCCATGTACCCAGTGTACCACTCGGGTGATCTTGTTTGTCTGTGCTGAGAAGATGGTTGTCCCACATTCTCTTGTGTATCCAGCATCAACTTGTCAGCTTCCCTTAAGCGTTTCTACCCATCTCTAGAAGTATCAGTATGAGTGGATGTCTCCACTCCCGGATCCTCTGCATGCGGCTACTCCGCATCAATCTGAGGCTCCTCATCCTTAGGAACTTAAGGTTCCTCATCTGCATTCAACTCGAGCTCCCTCCCAAGTGATAAGTGCATGGATTTTTGCTCGTCGAACTTCAGATCACTGCGTACCACAATCCTCTGAGTGGAAGGTAGGTACACCTGATAGTTTTGGGGTGTATTCGTGTACCCCACAAGTATTCCCAACTCAATTGTTGGGTCTAGCTTCTTCCTGGCATCTTTGGTCACATGATAGTAAACTGATGATCTAAATATTTGGAAGTGAATTACATCAGGTCACTTCCCAGAAAAGGCCTCCATAGGTGTCTTCATCTCTAGTATACGGTGCAGGCTTCTGTTCTGCAAGTATATTGTTGTATTGCATGCCTCAGCCCACAAATGTAGTGGTAGGCTTTGGTCATGCAACATTGCTTGAGCTGCTTCCACAATCGATTTGTTCTTCCTTTTGGCCACCCCATTCTGTTGTGGGTTATGGGGTGCTGTCAATTCCCGTTTAATACCTTCTGCAGTGCAAAAGTCTTTAAACTGTTGGGGGACATACTCTCCACCATTGTCGCTACACAAGGCTTTTATTTTCTTTCCAGATTCTTTCTCTGCCAAGGCTTTAAACTCACAAAACCTCAAGAAGGTCTGATCCTTCTTTTGCATAAAGTAGATCCAACATCTATGAGAAAAACCATCAATAAAAATAACATAGTACCTTTGTTTAGCGGTGGAGGTTGTAGAGGTCCACAAACATCTGAGTGAACTCGCTCCAGGATTGCTCTAGCTCTACTGTCTCGATCCAGAAAGGAAGATTTCTCATACTTACCCAAGGTACAACCTTTGGATGTATTTGTCTACTCAATTTTTCCCTTGGGTAATCTGGTAGAAATCTGCTACATGATCTTTAGGGCTCCATGGTGCAAGTGGCCCAGTCTTCTATGCCATAGCTCGCCAACATCTTGGCTCTGCACCATCCCAGCTTTGGAACTCAAAGTAGCACGGTCGTCTACCTCTAGCTTGTAGATATTCTTGACTCGAATCTCTATTCGCTTTGTCTGTCCAGTACCGATATGCCTCAGGAATACCTTTCCTTGACTAAAGTCGACATCATAGCCTTTATTTTCTAGCATAGCGATAGACACAAGATTTTTATTTAGACCTGGTACATACTTTACATCAGTCAGGTTGAGGGGAGTTCCATTCTCCCTCTGAAACACAACCACACCTTCACCTAAAACATGGTACTTTCCATCATCGCCCATCTCGATTCGCATATGGAGATCCTTCTCCTCCAAGTTACTGAAAAGATTCTTGTCACCTGACATGTGGAATGAAGCTCCACTATCCAGGTACCACACACATCCCATCATGGATGAAACCATGCATGTGATAAGCGAGAAATCCAGCTCAAACTGTGAGGCTAGTGCCTCACCATCAGATCCCTTTGAGGAACCCTTCCTGGATTTCTTCTGTGGACAATTCGTAACATAATGGCCCACTTCATGACAATGAAAGCATCTTACTTTCGATTTGTCAATCTTCTTCCCACCATGGGAATAACCGAATTTGGGATGGGATGCCTTCCCTTTCCCTTTCCTCGCCTTACTCGCTAAGGCTAGATTTTCCTCATCATCTTGCTTCGATGAGGATTCATCTCTGGTGCTTCTTCTTATTTCCTCCTGCATCAGATCCGACCAAAGTCGTTCCTAATCTGGCAGTTTTTCTTTTCCATTAACCGAGTCTTGGTAGCTATGCCAACTCTTAGGAAGAATAAGGAGTGCAAGACTCACCATGTCATCATCAGCGGTAGTGATCCCTACACTTCCAAGTTCATCCGTGCAGGTGGTGAGCTTGTTCAGATATGTAGAGATTGTGTCGCCCTTTTCACACTTGATCTTACAAAGCTTCCTCTGATCACTGCTGTTTTGATATAAATATTTCAATGTTTTCCACATCGAAAATAGAGTCTCCTTCCCATGGAGGCTCGAGACAATGTGATCTCGAACTCCCTCCAGGAGGATTCTCCTTGCTTTAGCCACACATTTCTTCCATTTCGTAAGTTGAGTAGCATTAGTCAGCTTGGGGGCTTCTTGATCAATGAATTCCTTTAGACCGTTATCCTCTAATATTACCTCCATGTGATCCTTCCAGGCTATATAATTCTAGTTGCCATCAAGGGCATACTCGAGTCTTAAACCACTGAACGCCATAGGTGAAATAGAGATGTGATAAGAACTCGATCTTCTCATTTTTGTATATTGTTCTTTGCCTTGATCACCTTTGCTCTGATACCATGTAGAAATTCCCACTGTAGATCAACAGATTATGTAATATACTAAAACACAATACAAGGTCTACTTCTACAACACTTTGCGGAAGCTTAATTTAATTGAGCAAGATCAAGAGAACACATATAACTAAGAATGAGAAATCAATCACACATAACATAGAAGAAATAACCTGGGGAGAGCCTCACCCTAAAACCTCAACTCTGTATTATCATACAAGTGGAAATCTTATTCAAGTTACAAAAAGAATCAGCTCTCAAGCTATCCTGCTCTCTCTGCAATCAAACAATATATCTCACAGATTGAATAGACATTGTATATGTCCTCCTCAAGCCCTCCAAGCCTCCTATTTCCTTGCGTAGTTTTCCTTGGGGCTCAGTGAAGCCACATGTGTGAATTGGCCTCATCACACTCACTAAACCTGAAGAAGTAACTGCGCAATCCTCAAGGAAAGAATTCCTTCTACATGTAAGGAATATTCACAATGGAATATTCTAGTAACTGATAGTACACTGCCCCTCCATCTGATCTCAATTGGGTCTCTGTGTGAACTGACATGCATGAGTTATTTATGAGATAATACTCAGTTATCTGAAGTGCAGTAGTTACATGCATGCAAGCATTAATTAACTGAACTTACATTAATTCAACAAACTGTTTGAATTAATCTAACTAGACTTGACTCAGTTAACTAAGTCAACTAATTACAACTCACTCTTATCTCTTTAACTGATGGATAAATTCCTCAATTAATGGAGAAACTATTGCATGTCCCCACATAGACTTCAAGTTTGATTTTCCTTAACTAATTAACTCAAGATGAATTAATTAATTATTTTACAAAGTGCTTCCAAGATCAAATTCGAATTTTACTTCACTATTTTAGTTTAGGGACTGACTAAAATAGGAAGGTATCTTGAAATGCTATTTTTAGCACTTCCATTTTTCCATCCATTATTGCTAAGATCAACACTGGCTAAACTGCTATTTATAGCAGTGCTATTTTTAGCAATTCTATTTTTAGCATTTCTTGTTGCTATTTTCAGCAGTCGTTCTTGTATTCTGCACTTTTTTCTCGACATATAGACTTCCTCTTTTCGACACTTTTCTCCCTAGCACTTCGTCCTCCTTCTCTGCTGCTTGTCTAGAGATAGACCTTCCTTTAGTGAGCCTTCTAGAAGAGATGTTATTCTTCTATCCTTTACTCACGTAGACTTCTTCTTTTATTGACCAACGAGATCCTTCTTGAGGTATGACTGTAACACTGTTCTGTTTCCCTAGTTTTTCCACGTGTGATAGGTACCCTAGAGAATTGGGGTCCTTTCACCTTTGATAGAGAGAGATACTTCTTCGCTTGACTTGAGAGATCTTGTAGGCCTAATTTATAACCCAAACAATGATGATTCTTGGATTTTTCTCTAGCTGATGTCATACCCACATATTTACCCTCTTTTTCTTTGTATGTGTGACTGCTAGCCCTAGAAACAATCCTATACCTTCCTTTTCTTCCTCCTTTCTTCGCTGCACTTTGGAGACCCTTTAGATTTGTTTTCCCTTCACTTCTTCTTGACTTCTATCTTCACTAATGTAATAGATGCTTGATTGATGTTGAGAGGGAGTGGACAACCTTTATATATAGAGGATTGTCCCTCCTTTAGGCCGACTTGACTATTTCTTCATTATTTTGCTGCTTGAAGGCTTTCATTGCAAGGCGATGACTTTGACTTTGCTTGGAGGTATTCCTTTGACCTTTATACCATTTTATACTTAGTGTAAAATGTCCTCAAAGGGTCTTACATAAATACATTGACTCTTTGACTTCCTAGAAGCACTTAAACATGTGCTTTACCTAGTTCAATAAGCAAGAAACTCATTGACAAATATCATAAAATAATTTCTCTTTTCCTGAATAAAAACAAATATGAAAGATACATTTATGAAGATCGAACCAATTAAATTTTATTCAACACTCCCTCTTAACTAGGGAGGTATTCATACAACATTACAAGGTGTTTGGCTATGTTTCAATCTTGAATAATTCACATAAGAGAAACTAGATTGGCAATCCATCTGTTATAGCATCATAATAACCAACGTTGTTTCCACACCAAGGCCTTGACTGACAACTCTATCTCTCAATAGATTAGAGCACAATTTTGGCAAGACCAATGACTTATAGACACCTTAGTCATTGTCTCTCAAGGTACATACCCACCTGGGTGTTCACTGAGTATGACCTTCTAGGACTATTCTTATTTTGGGTTCCCAACCCTCAAAGAATATCGACCCTCTTGCCCACTCTAGTCTTGGATTCCCTACACATCCTCAAAGAGTATCGGATGCTATATGATTACCTAATCCTCCCATTCTTTCTTCCCAAGTGAAGACACAAATGTTGTGTCTATCACTTCCTCTCAATTGAGGAAGACATTCTCAAGTATCCTCTGACAAGGTACTTGTCCAAGTTCCTTTGTAATTAGGAACTTGTTATTACTTCCTCTTAGTTAGGGATTTGTCCATTTATCAACAACTTCTTCTTCGTGGGTCCTCTAGCTGCTTCATCTCCTTCTTTCCTTTGATGTCATGAAGTCTTTGTTCTAACTTCTTCCTGGTAGGGCACCATCCGTCGATCACTTTCCTTCCTTGTTTGTCATGTCATTTCTTCCTTCATGGAAAGTGGCCTTCTTGTCATATATCAGGCTCTCTTGTCATTTGGTTATTCCTTGTCATCTTTTCTATGCTTCAAACTACTCTTCACATGGATGCTTCTTTGTACTTGCTTGTTCCAATGCTTTGATTTAGTAGCCCTTCATGCCTTCATCTTGATGTTTCTTCAACATTAAATGGTGCTTTTGTTGGATGGCTTCTTCATCATGACAACTTCGTAGAGTAGAATCAATTATCTCCACCTTCATATCTCCAATGCCTTCATAGGTGTCAAGGGTCCTTTGATCTTTTCCTTTCTTAGTCAGAGTTGTCTTTCCTTCTTTTGGGAGATGTCTTCAATGGATCTTTGTCAGATAGTGATTATTTGTGATCATGGTGTTCTTCACGTGCTTGACCTCTTTCTTCATTTGCTTCTTCATGGATAGATTGATCAACCACCTTATGCTCCTTGTGGGAGCACTTCTTCATCACTTTCTTTTAGGACTAGTCAGCATTCCTTTTTCACTTGCTTCTTAGTCAACAATCTTATAATCCTTATGTGAGTGTTTTTTGACCTTCATTGCATTGTAGTACATGCCTTGAAGTATGTTATTGGTGAAAGAGATTCTTTCATACTTGATTATGTTATATAACTATTCCCATGACTTAATAATATACAAATGATAACATGACTAAACTTTGATGCATACATACCTCATCTTGATTCTCCTTTGATCATCTTAGCTTCATTTGGTTGTCCTTGGTGTGGCCGTTCTTTCTTCATCTTAGCTTGCCTGCATATCATCCTTTCCTTGAATCCCATGAATGGGATTCCCAATGAGACATCTTCTTTTGTTTATGAATCTTCTTTTGAATATTCCATCATAGGATCTTGAAGACCCTTACCTTGCAAATGTTTCTTTCTTTTGATGATGGAGGTCTTCTAAGATTCTTAATCATTATCAATTTTCTTTCATTGTGGATGAGGTCCTATTCTAGGTATGCTCCTTCTACATGAATATCTTGAGCTATATCTACCATGCTCCTATATTCTAGAAGATATTTCTAACCATGCATTTTTTTCTCATTTATAAATGCTCTTTCTACATGAGTATCTAGAACTCTATGTACTTCATGGTTCTAGATTCTAGAAGATGTTTCTATCCATGCAGTTTTATTTTATTCCTACATGCTCCTTTTGTTTCACAAAAATTGTCACCTTAACATTCTGCAATTAGTGTGAGTTTATCACCACTCATACCTTCCTCCTTTGCAAGTCTTAAACCTCAGTTATTTATATCAAGCCTTGAAAACAAGAGAAAGACCTTAAAAATCTATAAAACTCTGGTTCTGCACTTTCTCTTAGCATTACTTGCGGTCCCGCACCTATTGGTCATGTCCCCTGTGCACCTGATCGCTCTGTATCTGTGTTATGGGTGCAGACCCCTGTAAAAGTTAAAAAGGCGCAAGTACATTCTTAAAAACTCACTTTGAGTCATTTCTGGAGCTTCTAGAGGGTTTGAGTGGCAAGTTCGCTCCTTAAAGGTTCATGCATCCCATTAACCTTAAGGAGCTAACCCCTTGATGTGAGGAGCTTATCCCTTTGAAGGAGGACTTTATCCCTTCAATGGTGGACCTGTAACCTCCTTCCTTTGCACTGTAAAATGAAGCATTGGGCTGGTTACTGAAAAGGTTGAAAGCTGAATATTTTTTAGGTTAAATGCTGTTGGAACTTAGTCTTCCTAATTGAGCTTTTGAGAGAAGAGATTACATACCTTTTGATCTCATTTGGAAGAGAGTGAGGCTTGTCAAAGTAGAGGAAATTCCTGTTTGGGCCCTAGGAAGAGCTTGTACAACATCAAGGAACCAAAGGTTGTAAAGTTCTTCTATTTCAAAGTTAATACAATCAAGTTTATTTTTCTCAATAAGCTGTGTTTTACGGTTTATTTCACGGATTCCTTGATCACCATGATGGACATGATTTATTATATTAGCTATGCAGGTGTTATTTGATGTGTGCTTGTTTGTGATTGCAAGTTCTTGAAAGGAAACTCTTTCGGAGTTGTTGGAGCATGGCTGCCAC
Organism: Pinus taeda; assembly: GCA_000404065.3. NCBI lineage: Eukaryota > Viridiplantae > Streptophyta > Pinopsida > Pinales > Pinaceae > Pinus > Pinus taeda. The sequence goes on from APFE031343809.1 coordinate 227,249, forward strand.
AAACTAACGTTGGACTTAAGGTAGGGTCTAAAACACCTCTTTAGTTTGTATTAATGAATTGCAATATGTTTAGGGAATGGTAGATTTGTTTGTCCTGCTTGTTGCTAGATATCTGTTGGTACTAGGGAGATTGGCCTTGTCCGCAAGAACGATTTATCCAACCAACAAATTGGCAACTCCACTGGAGACTTGAATTTGGTTTTTTAATTTTCCTTTGTCTTTGACTTGAGAAACTTGATTTTTGTTTTTGGTTTTTGCTTGATGTATGTGGGATTGGGTAGATTTTAGGTTCTGGATTGTTTTTTGTTTGTTCAAATTTTTTAAGAGGACCGAATGTTTTGTTTATATTACAGTGCAGACATCCCCGCACTGTTACTTTACTACACAGAGCCGTACTGCATCTGGTTATGATGGAAGCCTGCGGACCCTGTCAAAATTTTTGAAAAACCTAAAATATTTTCGTCTAGTTAAATTTAGGATTAGTTTATTACTTTTAGCCTCTGCCCAAATCTACATGTGTCCTGTCAAAAGTCTCTTGTGAGCAAGTTCCATTGGTGTTGTTGTTTTAAATGAATTTCTAGAAGTTTCGCATACCTGGATTGGTTTTCACTCGGTCTCTATAGTGACTTAAAGATTAGAAGCCTAAGAAACCTTAGATCACCCTGATATCTTTTGTCTTCTTGATGAGTCTGGCTGGTTTGTGAAATCTTCCCTTGGTGAGAAATAGATTTCGTTTCTCTTTGCAAATCTTTGAATGAACTTGGTCATAAGTTGTGAATTTCATTTTTATAAAAGAAAACACAGCTAGGTGTTTTTTGATTGATTTGTTATTCTGAACAAATTAATCCTTAGTTTACTGAATAACTAAGTAAAACGTCCTCAAAAACATTTCAAGCTTTTATTTCGATTAGGTTTTTAGAAGTTTAGATCTCAAAATTAGTTTTTCATAGTTTAGAGTGTGTTTTCTACAAATCATAGATTCTCTTTTGAAATAATTGTTTTCTGTAGTTTTGAGTGTTGAAAAGAAAAGGGATTTATTTTTGTGAGCATAATTAGTAGCTTCATTTTGAGTTTATTGAAAAAGTCAAAAAGTGTTTCTTTTCATTTATATGTTGAAGGAAAGATTTGTTTTTCAAGGAATTTCATTCTCAACCCTTTCTTTTAGCTAGAGATTCATTGAAAGGAAAAATGAATTGTTTATCATTTTAGGTGCATTTTTTTAGTGTTTTGGGAGTCGAGTCTTCACACCATAAAAGTTTCATCTCCATACTTATTGACTTAAGAAACAACCAATAAACATAACGCTTAATTAAAATTGATTTAGCAATCTTTTATTTCTAGGGCTCTTATCACCAATATAGCTTAGGCTAGTATCTTGGAGTAGGGAGTAATTAACTCTCCAAGATATTTTAAACAAACAAGTAGCTGTATCTTGTGGTAGGAAATAAATCGAATTGTAATTGATATAATCTGGGAAGCTCCTCTTAAAGGAGTCAATCACGAGATCATGTCCGAACCTTTGAGACAATCAAGTCTATTTCATTGGGAAAGATAGCAGATTTGTGCGTATTAAAAACGGTAAACCTCGGATTAACCATTGTCGAGGAGCCTGGGGTCACTTGTTGGTAAATATCAGATTAATCATGTCGAGAAGCCTTCAAGGGGATTGAGCTTTGTTACTCTGCCCTTGCGCGTAGATCGGATCGTAGACAGTTCCCCCAGTTGTATTTGTTACTATTGGTAACCTTAGTGACCATAATCTTAAGATTCTTTCCTAAGGTGACGGTGAAGGACGAGTCTCACTGTACCTGGAGCAGACGACGACTAGACTCACTTGGACTCTCTATGAGGTTCTCTTCACTCGAGACGGTTTTGTGAAGAAACTTGTGTCAGTCTGTTTCATTAAGTAGGTTGTCAGGGCAACTATTCCAACCGCCATTTCTGTATTGAATTTTGCGATGTTGGATTTTATCACCAACTAGTGTTTTCGGTACGGAAAGTTACTGTTTGTGTGTGGTTTGAACTCTTAGATTGTTATGTGTGTGATTCAATTGTTTGGTTCTTTAGAGACTTTAGGTGATTTTATTGAGATTTTCTTTGTTTGCGTGTGAAGTAATTAAATATTTAATCGTGGTTGAATTGCCAAGACAACCCCGTAGACTTCAGGGGAAACCTCCCGAATATACACCAAGTCAGCTTGAAGGGCTATGAGCTCTTGTAACACCTAGTGACAGTAGAGTTGGGTCACCGGAAGCCGGAGAATCATTTTTAATTATTCACCCTGATTATGCAGTTCAAGCAACATAGTATATTTCTGAACCAATTTCATTTTCCGAAGTTACTGGTAGTATTTCTCCTACTAGTGAATTAATTGACGAAAATGAAATTTCTGAACCTAAAACTAAACCTGCTGCTACTCCATCCTTAGGATTTGCTTCTCCAACTTCTAGTGGTCCTGGTTCACCCAGGGTAGGAAGTATCATTACCCAAAATCTTCCTTCTGGACTCATTTCCATTGAAGAACTTGTTAGTCCAGACGAAGATACAACTCTCCCTGAAAATCAACCAACTTTATAACTTAGGGAGCGTGAATCAATCTCCTACAGTCCTTTCAGAAGTGACGCTTGGTACCTATCATTGACGAAATTTTTATAAAATCCGGGTCTTGCTTCTTCACCACCTCGTATTCCTTTTCATCTTACGCCTAGAGGTTATTATCCTCCTTCGAATATGTCAAAACGATCATCCATGTTTTCCCAAACACCGGAAACATTTTTATATGACGGTCCTTCTGTTCCTTCTGGGTATCAGTCACTTCCTGGTACTTTTTCAGGAGCATCTCCTCAACCCATTGAACATGGGATATCAATTGGTAATAACGGAACTCCGCCGTTGAGTGTAGAAGAAATTCTTATTATGTCTGGTGCTATCCCAAATCCGCAACCTCAAGGTAGTCAGTTACCACCTGGAGGGCAACCTCAAGGTAGTCAGTTACCGCCTGGAGGGCAACCTCAAGGTAGTTAGTTATTGCCTGTGGGGCAACCGCAAGGTGCTCAATTACCGCCTGGGGAGCAACCTCAAGGTAGTCAAATACTGCTTGGGGGGCAACCTCAAGGACAGTACATGCCCTCGGGACAGTACATACCTCAAGGTCAACCCCACACTCAGTATATACCTCAAGGTCAACCCCAGTATCAATATATACCTCAAGGTCAACCCCAGTTTTAGTACGTACCTCAAGGTTATCAACCTCAAGGTCAATACCCAACTTAAGGTTTCCAACCACCTTTTGGTCAACCATTTATACAAGGAGCTGGAAATGTACCTTTCAATTATCAGTCCTACACTCAACCTGGTTATGGTCCTCAATATGCTCAATCTTTTATGGGTCCTTACCCCGGAATGAACATGGTGTGGGACCTATCTCAAACTCAATAGATTTTGCAACCTAATGTGCAGTTATCAAGTCAACCTGGACAACCTTTGGTTTCTGGTCCAACCCAGCAACCTGTCCAGTCTACTATTCAAACTTTTGCACCTAGTGTAGTTCATCAGTCTGGGCCTAGTTCGCCTCGAACTCCACCTCAAACGACTGTTGCAACTACTGCAGCTTCTGTTCAATCTACCCCACCTACTTCTAGAGTATCGATAGCTCCGGTTTCTATTGTTCATGTATCAATTCCTTAGACCTCTTTACTACAGTCCAGACCTACAATTCAGACTTCGGTTCAGATTCCTGTAGGACAACTTGGTCCAAGTACGGTTGTCACAAGTCAACCGAAATTCACTTATCAACCGTACCAGGGACAGTATCAATACGGTCCTACTGTGAAAAATCCAGTTTATCAGTATCAACCGTACCATGGATATACTTATCAACAACCTCAACAACCCCAATTTGGTCCGGTTAATCCTGGTTTTCCGGGAAGATATAATATTCCTAATGCAAATCCAATTCCAGGTTATCCTGGATATCCTCCTCCTAGAGTTGGTCTTGTAACCCAAGGTTTTCAAGACCCTAACCGTCAGTTACCGTTTATTGCAACTTTGGATTTACCTGATTTATCGTGCCTTAAGAACGATCCAATTTACTATCTTCCGTATTGGCTGCCAATGCCTAATAAGTTGCCAAGTGATATCCCGAAGTTCGAGGGTAAGCCAGGAGAAGATCCGTCAAATCATGTGATGACTTATCACCTCTGGTGTGCATCCAATTCCATTATAGATGATTCAATTCGCTTACGTCTTTTTCAATGCACTCTAATTGGTCTCGCTGCCAAGTGGTATATTGAGTTACCACGAAGCTCTTTTTACAATTTTAGTCAGTTAGCCACTTCATTGTTAACTCATTTTTAGTTTCCTGTTATATATGAAAATGGAACAGAATTATTAACTTCATTAAAACAGTCAACGTCTACATATATTTCAGATCATATTCATGAATGACGACGTCGACGACGTTTAGTGAAAGTTTTTATCCTGGTGTTGGGTCTAAAATGCGGATGCAAATTAGAGTTTAATTTAATGTCAACCCAGGAAGGTAAACTTAGAAGTGCCTATCTAAAATATATAGATCTAGAAAGATTTCTAATTCATTTATGTAATATATGAGGAAAGAGGCTCCTAACTTAGGAGAACCAGGTTGTCCTTCCCTACAATACTACTTTCATGAAGATAAATCTAAGAGCACTAATCAACAATGGCTTATGATGCAGAAGATGTAAAAGAAGAGGCTCCTAACTAAGGAGGTCCAGATTGTCCTTCTTCACAATTCTATTATATCACAATCACCATTGCTTCAAACAAGAAATGCATAAATAACTTCAAATAGA